>JARFOD010142479.1:0-13021 GCA_031763545.1 Mopalia muscosa
TACAGTGTGAAGTGGACAATCCGTCGTCATATAAATGAAATACCCTTGAGTACGACGTTAAACACCAATCAAACAAACAAAACAAATAAATAATTAAGATACAGTTTTTTAAACATACTGACTTTTTAAATTTAAATCAGTTTAAATCATAAATTTCGAAGGCATTTGTTATTGCTACTAAATTTGAATTTAGATAGGGGTTTATATACTAAAACGACCAGACAAATAATTCTACTATTTTATGATAGAGTCGTCTTATATTATACCCTTCAGACATAAGCTGAAGAAATTTGATATCGTGGGAATATCGCGAGATGTGATTTAGTGGGCAATAAATGAAGTTATCATTTTACTCTTAACAAAATAGTCCAATCGGAATCGAGTATTAAAGCATGCTCCAGTTGGTACACATATAATTATGTATCAGCTTAGCCTATAAATTACGTATAGCCCTGCAATAATGTCAATCAGAAGCCTATAAATATTTAAACCTATCCAAACTCGAAATCCATAGCGACAATGATTTAATGCTCATGTGATAAGACACTAATAGTGAAACTGTATAACATTTATTTCATGATTGTCAAGAGGTAGTTTTTCTATGGAAGTCTCGTACTGCGTCGATCTACAATGGTATTGACATAGACCTTTATCGGACCAGAATCGACTGTATTTCAGGGGACAGTTGCTCGATAGACAATTAGCCGCTGACACCAGATTAAATACTAATACCGGGTTAGAGATAGACCTTCGACATGGTGTGATCTCATCTAATACCGGGTTAGAGATAGACCTTCGACATGGTTTGACCTCATCTAATACCGGGCTAGAGATAGACCTTCGACATGGCGTGACCTCATCTCATACCGGGTTAGAGATAGACCTTCGACATGGCGTGACCTCATCTAATACCGGGTTAGAGATAGACCTTCGACATGGTGTGACCTCATCTAATACCGGGTTAGAGATAGACCTTCGACATGGCGTGACGTCACCTAATACCGGATTAGAGATAGACCTTCGACATGGCGTGACGTCACCTAATAGTGATTTAATTTAATACTGCTTCGAGTAACCGGCTCAGGAAAGCTAAAATGCACAGATTTCTTTAAACCAATCAATATCGTTCTCCTGATAAATAGATACTATATACCGTATATACTAAAAGGTGTCAGAAAAAGTGTCTATCTTTTGTTGAACTGAAAATTGACCTAAGCCAGTATATCCGAATGGAAGAGTTTATTCATTTAAAAAACAAAACGACCCAAATGAAATAGCATCTGGCAAAATTGGACAACATTACTGAATAATGCATAACCTATGGTTAATCGATCAGACAATGTCTTAACAGGGGATTCTAATGTAATTCTATATTAGTGTAAGATCCCGTATGTCCAAAGAATAACCACCGGCTAATATTATGTTTAACGAGCCTCTGTAACTCCGTCGGTATAGTACTGGGCCTGTAACCCAAAGGCCTCGAGTTCGAATCCCGGTGGTGGCAAGCAATTTTTTCTCTCTTCTTTTATTTTAAATATGTATGTACATGTATGAATGTATGCATATTTATGTCATTTGATGTAATGTAGGCAAGTTTAAGAAATTGCCGTATAATTGCATAAATGTCGTAATTTATGCGGTCGTAGCCAGGCAAATTACAGCTGTATTAATACACTGGGACTATGCTATGGTGTCGTTGAGCTATAGCGCAATCCATTCGTTTTTAAAAGATACTGGCAAATTTAAATATTTTTAAATATATTTTTCTACAATTGATGTTGACCTCTATTACATGTAACATATTTCTGCAGCCGGATTATACGCAACGGTAGCTATAAGTAGTCCACCGTCTCGTGAGTTGCCTAGTAAGAGACTGGTGGAGCGGGTTCATCATCCCAAAAAGTAGTTCGCCAAAATAAGTGAGGCGGAATTGCACCTAACAAGGGTAAAAAGTTTCCTTCTCCGATAAAGGGTATATATAGCGTCATTCATGTTAACCCCCTCCGTTCTATCCTTTAACCTTAAATGTTCACCTGGCCGGGATCAACTGAAAGTGACACCTAAAATTGACACAGTTAATTATTTGGCCTTCCCAGGTGGGGTATATTTACTCTGGACTTGTTCCCCACTTAGCTAAGCCATGTTGCATTTCCCATCTGTCAATTGCTGGACAAACAACGAGCCTTCGACTCTATTGCTATCAGAGCTTGAAAAAAGCTGTTGAATTATTTACATGTAGCTACTGGGCAGCCCAAGTTTGTCGTTTTGAAAATTTAAATTGCCTGGCGTATTTTACACCTGATATGGAGACATGAATATATACAAAGTACCAAACACGTTGTGGGTAGTTCTAAGCGAGCTTCCTGGTCTCCTGGTGCTTTGGGGGTTAAATGGGAAAGAGGAAAGCGATCTCCTGGTGATGACTTTGTTTTGAGTCATGCGACCGTCCAATCTTTTGTGTGTTTGTTGCCAGTGGTGTCATTGGTGACTTCACGAATTGGGCTGGTACACCGTCATATGAGTGAAATTATCTTAAATACGGCGTTAAACTCTAATCAAACAAACAAAATTGTTAAGGGGTTTGTTTTCACAAAAAAAAAGTTGCTATCAAGAAATGAAAGTTATTCTGTATTAAGTTCAAATAACGCGAAACGCACGATGGATAAATGCAAAATACTGTGCTTAATAGTTGACACACAAAATAGCCTTTAAACCAAAAGTACATTTTTCTGACATTACCATATCATAGTTAAGACACAATATTGTAAAAAAAATTTAGGGTTGTCTGATTCATTAGACGAAATTTCCAACATTTCATTTCCATTCTACTCGTCACAGTATTCTGGGTAAAATCAACGGCATGTTCTATAAGGCATTTTCTAATTAAGCATAACTATGTCTTTACATAATTAAACATAAATGAGGCCACTTAAAAATATTAGCACTTGCCTTGATTATTGAAAGACCCCAAAGATAATTCATTCAGGTATTAAATGCTCAATTGCAAAACACAATATTGACAAGGCGTATTTATATTTTCACTTTTTGGGGAACCGCTCCAGGTACCACCGTGTCAATGTAAGTCATATATCAGACTACTATGGTGATCTTGTTTGATACAATAAATTCATGGTAAAATTCAACAATGACTGTGCCGAACAATAAAATGTTCTCTGCGGCTGTTTACGTATGGTGATGTTCTGGTCAACTGGAAGTTAGTTATACAGATAATTTGCTCGCTCTAAATTCATGGTAAAATTCAACAATGACTGTGCCATAAAGCATTACCAGAACGAATGTATGATCGCGTGGACAAGCGCTTACTGCACCCGGCTGGATGGATAGCATATCGGTGTGGACTTCGATAACGCCATATCAACTTAACCGGATATAGTATTTGTTTCAACAATAACTAACGGGACATCAACAACGACAACATAAAAAAAAAACATGAATAAGGGCATCAGAAACGGAAATGATAATTGTGTTTGCAGACACGTACAATCTCTATCCTCAGCTGGATGGAAACGCGGTGAGGACTCCAATATCGCCACCAGGTATAAAAAGTATAATAGGCATACCAGGAATAATAAATTATTTTTTTTATTTTTTTATTTTTTATAACAGAATCAGCAACAACAATGACATTAACATTACCAACAACATTAATTAGATTTTTCATTGCAGGGACTACGTCTTTGTTTTTAAATGAAGCAGACAGATTTAAGCATTAAACTATAGCAGATAATATTTTTTTCTTTATGATCAGCCTCAGTAACGAAATAATGAGTTTTAATTGAAGAGCTTTCCAGATAAAGTATATTAACAGCTCCACGATTAATTCAAAATGTATATCGCGTACTGCCAGGAAATAGGTCAATGGTGTCGAATTAAAATTAAGCTTATATCAAAGTCCTGGTCAAAAACACGCCGCAGAGCTTTGTTGCCATGCAAACAAACGTGTGTGGATGAAGCCTGTGTGTTTATCCTCAGCGCCAGTCTGCCGATAATCCCCGAGGTGTGCCGAACAATAAAATGTTCTCTGCGGCTGTTTACGTATGGATTTGCCGCACAGGAAAATATGTAAATTGCCAATTACGCTGTGGATGGTTTTGGCGAAGTATGTTCTCTGTAATATCAACAAAAGTACAAATATAAACTGGTGAAGAAGACACTGCAAATGCTCAAATTAAAAGATTTTCATTATCTAGAAGGTGGCCAGATAGCTCAGACAGTGTTGTGAAAAATGTATGAAATTAAATTTATCAAATTTGCAATGAAAAGTACTATTCTTAAAACATAGGTTACTCATTACAGCACATTAGAATGCTACACAGTACATTCCATATATTATAGTTTAAATACTTCTAATGTTTCATTATTTTTGCATTATCAAGATTTTGACAAAAGATTGCAGAAAGGTAAAAACAAAATCAAAGAGTCCTTAACTGTACACAAATATTTCGGAAAGCCTTTTCCTTCTTTAAATGTCGTAATATATTGCGTTTCACGACCTCACGTTAATGTTGATATATTGTTCCATTTGCCATGTTATAGTTATTTTAGGATTGCGAGGAACTGATTTTAGTATGTTTTAAAATTGTATCAGAATAACATTGTGGCAGAAAAATGTGTTCGTTTGTATTACTGGGGCTTAACGCCACAGCCAGGGCTATGTCACTTAAGACTGCGTACCAGCCGACTTGGGGACGAAAACCCCCCTCGACGCCACTGGCAGCAACCAAAGACAAGACGGGACTAATACAGGACGTAACACAAAGAAATCACATACAGATCAGATTAATGTTGTCTCTTAGTTCTTAGGGCACCAGGACAACAGGCAGCTCCTTCCCAATCTTCAGTGTGGACGAAGGACAATAAAATCATATTTAAATTGCATTTAGATAAATTATAATTAAATGGAACAATATATTGTAAAAAAAAAATCATGCCAATAAAACCATGTTGTGGACGCTAGGAAAAAGAGATAATTATGGAATTTAATTGTTTCATATCGGTTATCTAGAGCCGATTATCTTAATAGAGATTTACTTCCGGTTTAGAATGAAACTATAATTATTGTAAAAGAAAATTATGAGATTCATGATAATTGCATTTTGGACGTGCTTCAAGGCTTATTGAAATAAGAATTACACCATAACAAGAATGTATATGTAAATAGAAAAATACTTCCGGTTGAAAATGTAAATTTACGTAAGGAAGCATTATGGGATTGATGGTAATTTGTGCTCCTACAAATGGAGCTAAATTAGCATTTTGTATTCATAGAGTATAATATACCTCATCAACAAATAATGATTTTTTTTTAAGATAGCGCTTTAGGGCATGGAATTTAATTATTGCATCTCGTTTTTTATATTTATTTAAAAGAACTGGCAAGAACAAGCTTTCATATTTTCCCAAGAGAATAAAATCCACTGAAGAGGTTTTATGGTATTTTCTGCATCAATATAACACAGTATTATCACCTATGTTAATTGTATTGCCTCTTTTTTTGTTTCTTCTTGTTTTCCGTTGACGTCGAGGAAAACAAATTTAAACCCGGAACATCGATTGAACTTAAAGGATACTAGCAAACTTCTGTTCTTTGTCCTACAAACGAGTCAAAAATAAAATACAACTCCGAATATTGAAGTTATTATGTGTACGATATATTTCGGCTTTTCTGTGTAACCATAGCCAGGAATATGTCAACCAGTCAATCAAACAAGACATATCCCTGATGACGACTACACGTAATATCATAAACCAAATGGCTCCAATATTAGGTTGGTTTGTTTGTTTGTTTGGTTGTTTGTTTGTTTGATTGGGGTTTAACGTCGTACTCAATGGTATTTCACTTATATGATGGCGTGCCAGCCCAATGGGTGAAGGAAACCACACTCCATACCACTGGCAACAAACAAAGACAGGACAGGACAAATACAGGACGACAACAACAGGTCGCATTACAGACACCACGAACAGATCGGCTTCCTGTTCCCCTTTAACTCTGAGAGCACAAGGGCAACATGAAGCTCCCTCCAACCGCCCGCTTCAATATTAGGAGTTGCATTTATTTTATGTAACGCCTAGTTGACCTGTGGTCTCACAAGCTACTTCAAACTAGTCACATCTAAATAATGGTTGAGCGGGCGGTTGGAGCGAGCTTCATGTTGCCCTGGTGCTCTCAGAGCTAAGGGGGAACAGGGAGCTGATCTGTCTGTGGTATCTGTATTGCGTCCTGTTTTTGTCGTCCTGTATTTGTTCGCTGCCAGTGGTGTCGAGGGAGATTTCCTTCACCCATTGTGCTGGCACGTCGTCATATAAGTGAAATACTCTTGAGTACGACATTAAACCCCAGTCAAACAAACAAACAAACAATAAATAATGGCTGACATAAATCATCTAAGTGCCGGAAACAGTTGCCAAATGGTAATGTGACAAAATAGAGGGTGGAGCAGAATTGAGCTTTAGAATTGAGGAAACATTTGCTTACTCGACGTGTTAATGCTCGCCTTTTTAGTTTGCTGAAATGTTCATAAAATTATTTTGGACGCTTCTGTTGATTGCAAAGGCTTTAAAATGAGTTACGTGTGACAAACCGTTCTGTCGACATTTTGAACTCAATTCAAAACCCGAGCCACATCGCAGGCGTCGATGGTTTTATAACGAGATGGCAATATTACAGATTACAGATGTGTTCAATACTATTTTAATCCGAAAAAATCCCGGCAAAAGTTGTGATTTCCAGTTCCCTCCACTGGGTGTTCCAATATGGCACGATGCTTTCACTAGATTTTTACCAGCCAATCAGAAATCAAATAGACGTCCTTGACCTCTTTTTCAGTATCACATTAAACGCAAATTAAAAGCATCCTTTGTGCAAAACGAACATCAATTTATATTATATTTGATTCGGGGTAATTTCTAACTCTTTAGATCTTATTACTCTTTTCATTGTAAGGATAAATGCTCAATTATTATTTCTCTCTGTGTCGGGGCTGCCAGACTTTACACTTAATGCCTATAAATTACCTCTTTCCGACCAGATGTGAGCAATAATTTTACCTCCACTGACGTATATTTATTGGTATATCTGTACCAGTCAAGGCTGCGATAACTTCTTAACAGTACGGCCGCGTCCGTGGCTCAGTGGTAGCGAGTGCGCTGAACATGCTTCGATTTACCGTTCACGGGTTCGAGTCCGCCTTTCGACCATCAGGTATATGAGTTGTCACATGTTGTGGCTCAGGCAATCGCGGGGGCGGTTTTTACGAGGTTTCATCCCGGTTTTCCAACGTAATAAGGCTGTGTACAGTGTGAGGTAGACAATCCGTCGTCATATAAGTTAAACACCAATCAAACAAACATTTAACAGTACAGGTGTACAGGACGAAAATTATTTTTCGTTTCTGTGATAGGGCCTATAAGTCTGTTATCTTGTCAAGACTTCAGAACTGAGTACATTTAGTCTGAACTCCATGACCCTGCGTATAGACTGCTAGGTCATAAACCAGGGCCAGTTTGCGTAGTGATATTCGATAATTTGTCGTAAATGGTGTTGTCGTCGTCGGACAATTTACAAGTGTATAAATACACTGGGACTAAATAATTATGTCATACATCTAAAGATCACTGCAATTCATTTTTAAAGTTACTTGCAAATTTAATTAGTCTTAAATCAAAAACGTGTTCCTTGTTTTAACCCTTATTTCGCAGTTGAACATTGTTCAGATACTGGGCATAACTTACAGCTCCACCACGTGCCTTTTTCCAACGTGACTTTTTCCAACGTGACTTTTTCCCATGTGGGTTTTCCCAAAAGTTAAAGTCTGTGTTGAAATCTATGTGATATTTCAGGGTTTCAAAATGGTTGTTTTTGTCTGATATAGCATTTTCGTTATCTTTGAGAAATATGCAATTGATACATGTAGTGGAAACAGTCGTCCTTTCTCAGTTAAGCTAAGGAGCAGTATCACCTTTTTCTTAAAAAATTAAGCAATTAAATGGTTATTAAAATAGCATGCCTGCCTAAATTTCCCAGGAATATCCCAATATATCCCTCCTCCCCAAACTAGCCGTTAAATCAAGCAAATAAGCAACTATTGAAATAGTCAACCTTTACAAATTTTCCTGGGATATTTTTTTTTATTCTTTTATCTTCTTTAAACAAATATGGGCAATACATCTAGGAACAAAATAATAAAACAGCCCGCTATTTTTAAAAAATCCGAAATACAATTTGTTATTCGCTTTTCCTCAAACGAAATTGTTTGGTGTAACTGCTCACCATGCTGGACGGGCGAAATTTAGCTATGTAAATAATTGATATAAAACCTAAGGGATACGCTGATAATATTCTTGTTTTATCTTTTCGTTGTTAGCAATACTGTCTTTTCCTGGCAGTTTGCAACATTATGGAAACGCTTCTCATCTTGGTTGTGCAAGTGTCAATTATTGTTGGAATACACCGTTCCATATAAGCGAAAAACTCTTAAGCACAACGTAAATCAATCAATCAATCAATCTTTTAATTATGGAGAAATACATTTTGCTTGCCTTAATCGGGACTCGAATGCGGGTCTCTGACTGATATTATACAATTGTGTTATTTTCTTTTAGAACCACCAATGCAATAAGCCAATCAATTAATTATGAAAACAAACTCGCTGGGTGCAATCGTATTCTCGCGAGTGTTTCTATAATGGACCAGACTAAGACAACTCTCGTACACAGTGCCAGGCCATCGCGCATTAATGTCCTCCAATATTTGGGCGATCTATCAGCCACAGTCCAGCAAATAAAAGCAGTGCAAAACAAGATGGCCCGGGTGTATCTTAGAGTCAATGTCTCGACGTAGGAAGTAGAATTGATTATATTTTAGAATGCGCTGGGTGTTGATGATATACGCTCGATGGCTCAAAGTTTACTTGTGTCCGTTAAATGATATGAAATTAGGCTTTTGTGTATCAAGAGGATGGCGTGTTTAGTCAACTGTATATATGCATGTTGCGTGCGTGACAAGTGGGCATTGAAAGGCGATAACGTGAGGAAAGTAGATTTAGAAGGTTTGCTTGGAAAAAGAGGCCTTCCTTACCCGTTGCAGAACCTGTGTTAAACACTCTTAGAAATAATGGTTCTTTGAAGGTCCTTTAGAAAAGAGGATGATTCTATATGGAAGCGTTATAACAAAAACGGTTCTTTGACATAATAGTATAGGGATAAATCCTTAGATAAGTTGATGTGAGGGTTCCATACGGAATCATAAATGGTTCCACCACAGCCATACCTGAAGAACCTTAGAGGGTTCCGTTAGAGCCATATTTATCTAAGAGTAAAGTACTCTCTGGTATAGATGGACAAGTCCATTTTTTCAATGGGAGTCTCGGCAAGTTGGCAAGGGAGGTAATTTTATCTTTGCAAAGCGGTCCTTTGACGTCAGAATATTCATGATAGTGAAGCTTTGACATGACGTCAAAAACATTTTCGCATTGTGACGTTACTAAAAAGTCCATGAATCTCAGAGGACCGCATTCAATGTCCCCTTTTGGAACATTACGAAAACCCCCATTAAATTATGATTTGTTTACTTATCTTTTACACAGACTTTATCATTGTAATAAAAGAAGTAATTTTGTCAATAACGTATTTCATTTAATAACAAACACTATCAAGCCAAGCGACCGTGATCTCTGTTGTATTTAAATATGCCAACTTGTGTGTCTGTTCAATTTTGTACAATACAAATCACGCCACCCTACCACTCGGTGTAATGTTCAATTTAGACAGAGTCTATTACTTTGTCGTGCTTTTTTTTCGCGAGTAGGCCTACTGTATTTGTCTGGAATATGTCTACAGCGCAACACTTCCTGATCAGCTTAGTTTCCCTTGAGGGCAATGCGTTAAAGATACCGATGCCACTGTGTAACGTACATTACTAATGTTCTTGTCTTTTGGGAGATTTACTGGCTAAGATATACTGCTCTTTTATATCGTAATCCGAAACCAAGTTTTTCTGAGCCAAGGACGCAAAAGAAAAAAGAAAAAAGGCCGATGTAATCGATGCTGTGCCGTCGCCTTACATGGTTATGCCTTTTATTGTTTTGCCTTATATTGTTATGCCTTGTAATGTAATATGGTTAGGCAATACATTATTATTTGGATATACAAGCGTATATTGGTATGCCTTGTTTTATATTATAATGACTTGTTATATCCTGGAATCCAATGTCAAGTTTTTCTGAATCAAGGACACAAAAAATACGAAAGAATCATAGCACTACTGAGATGTGATTGATGCTGTGTCATCGCCTTACATGGTTATTCCTTATATTGCGACGACTTGTTATCTCCTTACAAGGTTATGCCATATATAGTTATGCCTTATATTGTTATGCCTTGTATTGTTATGCCTTGTATTGTTATGCCTTGTATTGGTATGCCTTGTATTGGTATGCCTTGTATTGGTATGCCTTGTATTGTTCTGCCTTATATTGTTATGCCTTGTATTGGTATGCCTAAAATTGCTTATGTTTATGCCGTATATTGTTATTTTGTTATACCTTATATGTGTATGTATTATACAGTTATATGGTATACCTCACATGGTTATCTGGCTATGCCTTATATTGCTATATAGTTAAGCCTTATATTGTTATGTTTTGTATAGTTATGCCATATATGGAAATGCCCGTTATATATAGATGTGCATGCTACTCGGCTTTCTTGACCCTATCGATTTTTTCATTTCGACTGTCAACATATTTATATCGTGGTACTAGCATTTTCGAACACAGTTACCGTTCCCTTAGCTACGCATTCAACCCCGGTACAATAGTTATCTATTTTAAAGCAAGGCGTAAATGCAATCTTAATTTACTTGTTATGTCTGAAAGCTAATCACCCAGGCACATGGATGTCGATAAATTTAAACCGATGAATCAGTGTATGTTCTAGATAAACTCAGTTCTTTAAATGTGTTGAGATCCGCAGAGAATGTCCGTCTGTTTGACACAGAGGAAGTACCCTTTAAGCCACTGGCGCAAGTAACAAGGTATAACAAGACCGCCCCGAGGCACCCAACTGGGCCCGGTTACTCCAAGCTCTGTAAAGTTAACAGTCTGGGTCCGGTTGTTCAAAGCTCTGTTGTTTTCATGTATTTTAACAAATACCAAACAATGAATCTTACCATTGATTCAAATAAATCAATGAATACACGTAAATATGTAAAATAATGCACCGTGCCTGCATTAAACACCTGTTAAAAGCCAAATACACCTTTCCATTCCTTAAAACGCCAAAAAGAAATGAATTAGAATGAACTGTTTTCAGCCGGTTAATTTTAACAAATGCCAATAACCAAGAAAAATAAATCAATCAATCAATACAAACAAATCAATAAACAGAATTAATGATACGTAAGTCCGACACTCTGGAACCCTTGTTAAAAGCCACTTATTGGACAATTCTTTGAAATGCAAAAAATAAAAAATAAAAAAACGAGATTGAGCTGCTTTCAGACGGATTTTGGCGGGAATCTCCGGTGTCACCTCTTTAACGGGAATCTCGCGTGATGTGACGGTAGAGAGCGCCTGTTGACCTCTTAAACCAAATAATGAAGTAGAACGTTCAAACTAATGGCTCGAAAGCCCCGATCTTTCACTTAAAGCATCCACAACCCCGTATTTCAGCAGACAATAAATAATTAAGCCTGAGTCTGTTGTTAGCGCAAAGAACTGGAGCACGGAACTACAGCGTAGTACGCAAACACACAAGACATCGATGTACACAAGCTGGAATTAGGCCATACTTGATGCGTTGATAAATGGAACACTGATAAAGAACACGACAGCTCGTAGTAACCTCACGCGAACTGGAGAATATGCTTGGCTATAGATTTGCTCGTATAACTAAATACACATACATATTCAAGGCAATTATTACATAGTTACAGTTTAAACCCTAAGGAGTCTAGATTAAGACTGTATATTAGCTACATAAACAATGTGGAATGTTTATATTTATTGTAGTGAAAGAAATCAATTCTTGCCTCTGCCGGGATTCGAACTCCGGCTAGCAGGGTCAAGTTATAATATATAAGTGGAATAAGTCAATAACTAAATACAGTACTTACTTAATAGCAATTGCTTAGATTTGTGGACACAGAAATATTTATTTGAAGAGATTAATAAGACACATAAAACATTTCTTTGTTAAGAAACTCTAGAATATGCGCTAGAAATAGTTGCAATTAGTACAAAATGCAAAACCTTCTACCATCCATAAAAGTGGTTAGCCCCGCATTGTTCCAATACATTGCTTATAGGGTTAAAAGCAGGGTTTGTTATTATTTTTTTTTAAACACCAATAGAGATTATGCTTTCAGTGTAATGTCTCACGCTTACGCAATGCCTTTTGTATCTGACCCTGATGCAACGTCAACTAATAAGCGCCCTGCACCCATTGAGCTACACCATGCAGACGCGACGCGACAGTCGCCCGCAGCGCCGTTTCTCTTTGAGTGTTGCTTGTCAATTCACGCAAGAGGCGGTGCGACTTGTCAGTTTTTCACCAAAAGTTACCGAAAATACACGAATGCATATATCTTGTGGACAAATTGTGGAAGCAGTTTCAATTGCAGGCGACTGTCGCGCGACAGTTAAATCGCTGCGTTTGGGGCCGGATTTCAAAGATCAGTTATCCTAACAGCCAACGGTTATATGACGTTCAGTCACAAAAAACTGATGTTACGACACAATAAAAATAATTTGTTGCGCAGCTTCCACTAACTGTCTGTTAAAGCGATACCCCGGGCTGCAATAAAATGCATATAGGCAAAACGAGCATCATTTCTTCTGTTCAATTATGCTCTCTAATTATCTAATCGAGCTATATCAATTTTGTAATTAAATCTTAAACAATGTGTAATGCACAAACCACAGTCAAATTTATCCGCGCGACCATGTCTAGGTACTTTTATCATTAAACAGAAGAGCTCCACAAATATTGACCAATCCAA
>JARFOD010142490.1:0-27149 GCA_031763545.1 Mopalia muscosa
TGATTGGTAACATGCAATTTATTCAAATATGACCGTTTGTATGACCATCAAACTATTTGCTGCATAATTTTGTTGCCATCTTACTTACTGTCTAGCTTAGCTTCTCCTGGTTAATAATAGCCCTATACACCAGACACTCCCTACTCCTCAGTCCTGGTTAATAGCTCTGTAGACCGGACACTCCATACTCCTCAGTCCTAGTTAATAGCTCTATATACTGGACACTCCATACTCCTCAGTCCTGGTTAATAGCTTAGTAGCTTAAGACAACGTAAGCTACTTCTGATAACTAGCTCTATAGAGGTTGACTACGTTTGTACAATATTAAGATTTTCAGAGGAACCAATGTTATATCTTATTGTGCCATGTAGGCTTATTACATGTAGGACATGTGTAATTGGGGCTTAAGGTCATACATATGGTTATTTCACTCAAATGACAACTCACCTTGGGTGAAGGCAAATCACCAACAACCAACAACAGTTCTCATCTGAGTCGCAATATAAAAAGCACAGATGCCACATCGTGTGACTTACTCTTATACCTGACAATCGCCAGAGGCCACATCATGTGACTCACTCTTGTACCTGACAATTGCCAGACGCCACATCGTGTGACTCACTCTTATACCTGACAATCGCCAGATGCCACATCGTGTGACTCACTCTTATACCTGACAATCGCCAGACGCCACATCGTGTGACTCACTCTTATACCTGACAATTGCAAGACGGCACATCGTGTGGCCCACTCCTATACCTGACAGTTGCCAGACAGACTAGATCCTGTGAATGGTACTTCAAAGTAAGATTACCAAGCACACTCACTAACCACAATGCCACGGCCCCAGGTAAGTTTGATTTGAATTCCATTTATAAGCAGATTTCAAGTTTTATGTTCGAAACAAAAAGCAGTCAAGAGATTTAAAGTTAATATAGACTTTGCCACCAGGTGGGGCATCATGTAGGTAAGCATATACTAAAATCAATTCCAAGCAACCGTCATATGGAATACTGATACTAAGTTTGATTTGAATTTCAAAAGGAGTTTTTTTTAGTCAATATACAGATATAAAATTTAGACTTTGCAACCAGGTGGCACTACCGGTAGGGCAATATTGTAGGCCAATATACTCCAACACTGATCCAAAGCCATGTCATGTCACAATCACACTAAGTTTGATTTGAATCGCACAATAAGTTTTTCAAGTAAACATACAGCAGACAAATTGAGATTTTGCCACCAGGTGGTGCCACCTGTAGGGCAACACAAGTGCAAAAAATCATACCCAATGTTGTCCTGTCACTAAGAAAATGTATAAACATTTGACTGGTCTCCACTGGCAACAAACAAACACAGACAGGACAATCACAGGACATAATACAAAGACATCACAAACAGATCAGCTTCAAGTTGCCTCTTATCTCTGAGATCACCCAGACAACTGGAAGCTCTTTCTCTAAACAAAAGGATTTGTAAGCTTATATATAAATAACCACTGATCAGTGAGCCTAGTATACCACAGGACCTGTGTGCAATAATTTACTGACACATTGTTTTAGGGTTTTTTTTTTTATCCAGGCATGGTTATTATCAGATAGTGACTAAAAGGTTGATGACAAGATCAAAGGTTGACAGGTAATGGACAGGTTTTATCAGCAGTACTTCATTTAGATTTCTGTTTGTTTTAGCTGGTTTGTAACACAGTTTAAAACTATGCATGATCACAGATGTGCATGTAGTACACTTATTTGTACAAACTACATTTGTTTAATGTCATACTCAAGGGTATTTCACTTATATGACGACGGATTGTCCACTTCACACTGTTTCTTGCCTTATTAAGGTGGAAAACCAGTCCAATAAAGCCTCGTAACAACCACCCTCGCCATATTAAGAAATGTACACACTACCACTATAAAGCCACGGCCACAGCCCTTGCACACATTATAAGTATCTTCATTGATGGCTACTTGTCTTATTTCCATTAACAATTGCAATCCATGACAGCCAATGTAAAGCATTTCTAACAAATAAAACAAAGTGCAAAAAGACATATATATGCCATCAGGGCTCGAAATATGTATCTAAATGTCGGACAAGACCGGCCAAATTTGGGAAAGTCTGACAACTTTTTCTGTATCTCGGAAAAAAAATGTATGTAATAGATGCGGTTTTAATCCACTTTCATCACTTACTCATTTCCATCTCAACTAAATGGTTTCCATTCTTAACATAATTCATGATAATTTCAACGATGCATTCTGTTAACAGTAATCACATCGTCACTTGTCAAACTGATTCACAGACAAAAAGCGTAAAGCTCAAGCCATTTGATTGGAGGGTGAGTGTGATCGCAGTAACACGACATACGGTTGGACCATCATATATATCATAATAAACTTATAAGATACAAACTTATTCCGCTCAGATTTACTGTAACTTCTAATGTTTAAACATCGCAGCTGTTCTATGTATGTAGTATGGGAATAATGGTAATGATTGTTACCTGGTATTGCTAACATGGCAGGTATCCTCAAGTTTCGTTTTACACTCACGAAAAAAAAAGGTATATGATAGCGATAAACAGTCAATTTTTTTTTTTTTTTTAAATACAAAAAAAATTATGACTAGTAAACTTTCTATATGGAATCTTTAATAAAATTAGATGATATGGTGGATGCGGATGGTTTGTTTGATTGGTGTTTAACGTCATACTCAAGGGTATTTCACTTATATGACGGCGGATTGTCCACTTCACACTGCCTTATTACGGTGGAACATCGGGAGTAAACCTAGCAAAAACCACCCTCGCGATTGACGGAGCCACAACATGTGACTCGCTCATATACCTGATGGTCGAAAGGCAGACTCGAACCCTTGAACTGTAAATTGAAGCATATTTAGTTCAGGAAGCGCACTCGCTACCACTGAGCCACAGCCGCGGGCCGATGAACATTTACAAGCAAAAAAATAACATTGTCTGCCAACCTTCTGAAGCTGTAGGAAAAAATGTCCAGCTGCTAATTTGTAACATTTCTACCCCTTCATGTAGGTTGGTCACCATTAATTCAATGTTTGGGTTTGCTTGGATCAGGAGGAAGTAATAAGGCATTAACACTGACTAACCTATATAACTTGTCACTGTTAGTCTGAGGGCATGTCGTTTTTCACTCCATTATGCCGAGTCCCAAAATAAATTAAAACAGTATTGGTACAGAATTAAATATATAAAAAAATCTGTAAGGTGTGAAAGTCAAAAATAATTGTTAAAATCTTAGCAAGAACTAATTCACAAAAGTAATGTTATATCATATGAATAGTCACTTACCCATCCCTGCCTTTACTGATGATCTTAACTTCAAAATAATAGATTCCACAGGAAGCTGGGATGGGATGAGAAGCTCTTACACTGGCAGCATCTTTGTGGTTTTTCCCAACACCTGAAGGACAAAGCACAAGTTTATTTATGGCATATATAGGGCTGCATCACCAGTCTTTGTGTTTTTTCCCCAGCCCTGAGTCACACCTGAGCACAAGTCAATAACATATCAGGTCTAATTTATGACAGGGAATCACCTGTCTTTGTGGTTATTCTAAAAACCTGGGGGCGCTGAGAAAAAGTCTATTACATGTACATGTACAGTATAATTTATGACAAATAAACAGAGAATCACTAGTCTTTGTGTTTTTTTCCCCCAACACCTCAGTCACACCTGAGCACAAGTCAATAACATATCAGGTCTAATTTATGACACAAAAAAAGGGAATCACCCACCTTTGTGGTTATTCCAAAAACCTGGGGGCACAGAGCAAAATTCAACATGGGGAGTCTAATTTATGACAAATAAACATACAGAGAATCACCAGTCTTTGTGGTTCTTCCAAAAACTGGAGGACACAGAACACAAGTGAATTACATTTGTATGTACAGTCTAATTAATGACAGATAAACAGAGAACCACCAGTCTTTGTGGTTCTACCCAACACCTGAGGGACAACACACAAGTCAATTGTTGTTGTTGTTGAAATTGTGCTTTTCCCATGATGAATTTTGCTGCCCGTCAATCACAAACTTTATTTATTCTGTATTTGTTTACAATAATTTGTAATCGCCATATTTAATTGAAACAAAAAAAAATGTCATAACATACTAAGCACAAGTCAATTACATGTGAGAAGAATTACCAGTCCTAGCCATTCATGTTGCCTTATGACTCACATTTTTGGGGACATTTGACATTAGCAATGTGACTTAATTTATTAAGTCTTGTCCTGGTTTGTGCAATGGTTTCAACTTCATCTTACTCATTTAAAAAAAAAATTAAATTAACAAATTACAGGACTTTTGGGAAACCTAAAAATCAACTGACCTAAACGAAGTACAAGACAATTGCCTTCAGTCCAATAACCCCCAAGAACACAAACTGGCTAAATGTTAGTGGGATGATTTGATTCTCTGATTCTCAGCCAAATTTTGTTTGAAAGGAGTCAGATATAGTACTTAAGCTCTGAAAAATTTACCACTGTCATTTAGATTTTATTAAAAATGTCTTTAAAATATAAAAGAAACTTTGTTTAATCGGGACAAAATCCTTGTTTATTTGTATTTTTCTTAAACTTTCTCTGTCTCTCTCGGAGTCTCTAGATCAGCAAATGTCAAAATTTATTAAATATCTTAAAATGGCACTAAACATGGATTACAGACATTTCATTAGTTTAGATGGATCAATGATTCGATGGATGTGAAGCTGTAGTCCTTTTCCAATGTGTTTTATTTTCTAGTTGATTCTCAACGATATGAGAAGAGAAATAAATTGGGTCTTCGAAACTATTTTACAAACAAAATTAAAATCACTAGCCTATGTTTACAGGCGACTGACAGACAGTTGTTTAATCCGATAGTGCGTGTATCAAATACAGTCCTTCTATTCATTCATTTATTTTAGTATCAAAAAGTTTGAAATCATATTGTCGTAAAGAGATAGAAAATGACGGAAAAAAAATTCTTTTGTGTTTGGTGTAGGACATTTGTAAACAGACGATATTACCTTTGTAATGCACACGTAAGTTGTTTTGTGAGAGTCCAATGTAGTTGTACTTGTCTTTTGGGCTCCAAGAGCGAGGCAGGGGAGTCTCATCTTCGTTTACAGAAGGGTATAATAATTTTAAACGGTCAATCGAAGACTGAGCACTGAGATTTGACATTTCCGTCATCCCAGCTGAACTCGAAGTCGCCATTTTCACTCACAATACCCCGGATGTAAGTTGAGTCTGATGTCTATAAGTATCTGTCTTGTGACTGTTCATTGGTTAATACTAAAAATACTCACCAATCAGGGCATGACTTAGCTAAAAGACTACGAAAATATACTCACCACGAACGCATGTTTTCTCCACATAACATTGTGTCGCCACACCATAACAAAGTACACTAATCTGACATTGGGAATAATCATGAACAATGAGACTCATATAATTTTTACATTATTTAGTTTTTATTTATCGGGGTTTTTAAAAGACACTCTAGCATAATGTATTTCTAAACTTGACTTGTTCACAGTCGATTTTCACTGAAGTGGTACAACACAAATCTATATTCTGATTGTTTGATAATATGCCTGATTTTAATGATATAAAGATACACATAATATCTGTTCAGTTGTACTAAATACAATTTATACGAATGATACGCCTAAAATAAAATGAAAAGGGAAGTAACTCATAAACTTTTCAATTGCCCATAACTCCTGTTCTGGGTTAACTTTTTCATGCACTTTCGTTTTCTTTTTGTTTATTCTATTCTTAAGAAATATCAACACCATACCGTGATCTGATCGATGATTATTAATCTTTAATTATTCAAAAAAGTCAGTTTTATGCTCTTATCATAACCATGAAAGATGAAAAACGCTACAGAAGCTTTATTAGTAGCTGTTGCCATAGTGACGCCGCCATTATTGTTTACAACATGAAGGGAACTGTACATGTATGAATGTTGAACTCGATCGTATTTTTGTTTCTCGGCCTTTGAAGAATTACCAAGATGGCTGTCCAACAACTAGCTTTAGCTAAACTTCCTCCAATACAAAGGTACAAACTCTTTTTCAATATCTCAAATGATAATGAAATTAACGTTTCTAAAATGATGCAAAAAACACGGAGGCCTAGGTTAGCACAATGTATAGAGCTATGGTGAAAGTTGGAAATCGATAGGCCACTATGGCCCGCCTCAAAAAAATTATTTCGGATTTTTCTCTGATTTTTTCTAGATACACTGAAATCATTGCTTAGTATTTTCCAATATTTCCTTTTTGACGTTTTTTAATCTTATTATTGCAAAGGGAGATAACTTATACGTGTCAACTCTGGCGAGAAACTCAAATAAAACTTTATTTAAACGCCATTAAAGACGGGGGAATTAGCCCTATTCATTGTGCCAACTGCGGTCTGCAAAGTGAGCCAAACTGTTTAGAGTACCAAATTACCATGAAAGAAGGAGAAACTGAAAATGTTATTGGCAGATATAACTTGGCATATGTAGCCTACACTCTTGACAATAAGATGGAGATCCAGCAGATCTAAGAAAAACATTTTGTCATTTTATAAAATAGAAAGGCAAAACATTCAACAAATTAATGGCCATAACTCGGCCAACTTAAACTAAAACTCAAAGTGAATGGGTAGCTTTTTCACCAAAATGAATTACAAAGTTACTTTTCAACGATATACCGGTCAGGTGGTGGATATGGCACTGGCTGGGTGTCACTAGATGGATGGCACTGGCTGGATGGCTCTTGATAGACCCAACACAGGCAACATGCCATGCAGATGAGCCTTGTACGGGACAAAGTGCAACACGGTAGAGGCAAAGCGAGACAAAGTTTCACTTTGCCCCATCCTCCCTGTCCCGTGTTAAAGACTTTTTGTTTTCATTAGGAATAACTCGAGCCATGCTTCAGCTTACTTTTCAAATGCCATTGTGTTTGAGAGACAATTTATGCTTACATTAATTGATAACATAAACATATCAACTCAGCAAGTATTTATCACTTTAGCAGTAGGTTTGCATATGAAAAGTATTGGTTTCAAACGTACAAAATTTAAGTTTGTCACAGAAAAGCACAAGTTTGAGTCTTCACAAAATGGAACATTGTCGAATCAATAGACTTTAATCTACATGGTCATCTTATGCATCAAGTGACCAAGTGATGGCAGCACGCTACCATGCGATATGGAAACAGTTTCACTTTGCCCCATGTTCCCCTACTTGGTGATAACAAAATGCCTACGGGTACCTCCGTGGCATTGCGTATTTACGGTCTGCGTATAAAATCCTTATTATACTTGGTGGCCCTTTGATAAGGATACTCTAACCCCCATACAGAGTGTTGTTACATTTTGCCGTTGTACTTATAAACTATTGTGAATTTTGCAACACATGTATATTTATTATGAATCGTCTTTTTCTGCAGAACAATAATAAACTTTTTTTTTTCTTCTAAAACTAACAGAAAAAAATATTTTGCATAAAAAGTAAATTTTTGCTAACCCTTTTTCCAATTGCTACTTCTTTTGCATGTGCCATTTAAGTCAACTGTTCAATTTTACATCAACATATGAACTAAAAAACGGTCATTCAGATTTTTTCTCTTTGTCGTGTTTTTTTGTTGTTGTTTTTTTTTTTGCAATATTGTGTTAAAGGTCAAAAATCCCAAAAATGAGTCAAAATAGTGGAATTTTAACTATATCTAAAAAAAAACCTAAAAAAATATTAAAAATCTGAACGACCGTTTTTTAGTTTTATATGTTGAGATGAAATGTGCAAAATATCAGTTCTGTAAATAGTTACAATAACAGCTGAGGAGTAGGCATTCTGATTTATTTTATGGCAGCTTTACCTCTTTCATGCTCAATTCTTTGAAGTTATTCAATCTTGTTTTTTTCACAATTTGTTCATAAAATCGAATTGAGTAATTATGTGTAGGCCCTATATTCCGCAAATAATTATGTATATATATTGTGAAAGATACCAGTTTTTCAAATGTTGATTGAATTCCACTCAAGCTGTGGTCGATCTCTTAATACACTAACACAAATCAACCACAGGTGGCGTCAGTGAATAAGTGCTCAATATACAATGCACGAAAAATGATGATATACGAGTATATGCACAGCGGTCAGACTGTTAATCCTCTCCATGTTGCTACACGTATTTAATTGATTGTCAAAACACCACTGTTGTAAATAATGTAGTCAAGTTTTGTCATCAAAGTTAACAGTCTTCAACTTCAATTTTTTTTTATCGGTTCTGCTCTGGGATAAAGATCACTATCTCAACTTTTGGAATATGCAATAGGCTAAAAATCGCAAAGTTTGAGCTGAGATGGGGTTATAATATCCTTAAGACAGCTTAAGGCAGGTTGTTCCTGATTAGAGAAGCGGTATCTACTTCCTCTTTGAAGCGAGCAGCAACCTACCAATGTTTTCAAAAAAGGCTTTCCAATTTATTTTCAAGTTAAATTATTTTGTCAGCTTATTATAGGCCTATACTTTTGTACGGCTGTGAAATATTGGCGTCCTTTTTCCAGGCTGAACGTGTATTCCTTAAATTTTGTAAAAGAACCATTGCTGTAAAATCAAGAACTGCAAATAACGCCGTACACAGCGAATTTGAGTTTTCCCATTGTTTATATTTGTCTTAACCAAATTGTATCATTCTGGCATCGAATAATCACAGGAAAAAATATAATAATTGCACACGAAATATAACAATTTGCATTTAAAATACAAGCTATATACCAATTGAAATGTATGGATATAAGATGAAATCACAAGTATAGGTGAGCCTTCATGAAGTGGCGGAACACATTAATTATATGATACAGTGCAGTTCCTTCATATACGAAAGCAGCAACTTTAGAAAGAGTCTAAACATTTTCGCAAGTAAACAAAGTTTGAACTGAGAAATGGCTTGATTTCCTTAGCAGATGCTCTTCAAATATTTCTTTCTTCAATTTGTTTGCACAGCTAGGCATTCTACAAGAAATTGGTATTCTCGTCACATTTTGTACATTTTTGTTCATTCTATTTTCTATAGGCTCCATCTGCATGCCAGTTTCTACAGGTAGAGGTGACAAAATTAATAATGGCATGAGTCGCAATTTTGGCCACCCTTGTATGTTACGAGCATATGCCTTCATTCTGACCATTCCAGAATGTCGAATGTGTAATTCTTGGTTTGTTTGTTTGGTTGGGGTTTAATGCGTACTCAACGGTATTTCACTTATATGACGATGGATTGTCGTCACACGGTTCCTTTCCTTATTACAGCGGAAAACTGAGAGAAACCTCGTAAAAACCACCACCGCGATTGCCGGAGCCACATGTTGTGGCTCACTGATATACATGAGGATCGACAGATGGACTGGATCCTGTGAATAGTACATCAGAATAGGCTCAGAAAGCGCACTCGCTTACCACAAAACCACGGTCGCGGGCCTGCATGGAATTCCTGGAGTGGCTCGTGATGTAAAGTTAATGGTATTATAACACAACAATCCCATAGTAAGCAACCCAGCCTAGCATGTATTCAACTCACGTTTTCCGTTGAAGTATGCTTTTAGCGCTAAAGTCTCGCCTTTCCAGCCAAGAAGGCTTCAAGCGGCCATTCTGCAATCACCCATAACATAACTTGGAGTAGGACTAGTTGCTCGTTTTAAAATTTTGTCGGAATATTGGCAGATGTCACAGGTAAATCTTTACAGATTGTTCTGATAATATGTACGTAAACACGCCTCTCTTAGACAGGGTGCCAACGGTGTTAGCGCTCTGTTTGGTCGAACGGTATTTAATGTCGTATATAGTTTAATGTAGAGAGGGTTATAATAACTACTGTTTAATAAGAGATGCTGGCATTCCCATTGTTTGTTGAGATATAGCGAGGAGAACACTATTGCGAGAGCTTTATTTTCAAGTTGTTCATATTTTTGTACAGTTCAACTTAACATTTTCAATACGTTGGTTTGTCTATACGGTACCGTCTACTTTGTGATTTAGCAAATGTCTGCGACGTATGGATCCAACGAAACAATCGGTTTGTCTGGGTAGTAATGAACTAACAAGCTATCACTTATCAACAGAGTTTGCTTAGTGTAAAAGTGTCGTTTTCCTCTTTCTTATACACAATGACTTTGTGGGGTTTTTTTTTCCTCAAAACTGTGCATAATGGCACTATAGAAGTGGTGCTTATTCGGGAATGGATTTTCTGTAATGGTTTAGAAATCCAATGAAAGAACGAAGTTCTGAAATGTTCTGAGGAGCTGGAGCTTTTTTAATTGCTCGGATTTTCTCGTCAGAAGGGTGGAGACCTATATTATAGTCAGTCATATATCCCAAGTAAACAACGAGCTTTAGAAAGAATTTGCACGTTTCAATCTGTATTTTTATTCCATTTTGCTGTTAATTTTTCAAAACTCCGTTTAACCATCATCCATGCATGTACCAGGCGTTCCTTAACAAACGTCTTTATTTGACATTGGTTGATCGATTGATAAGTGCTTATATTCCAACAATAATTGACACTAGCATAACCAAGATGTGAAACCTTTCCATAATGTTTTCCATAAACTTTTCTCCAGTGCTAAGTAATGACAGCATTGCTATACTCTTCAAACAATCTGCCCTTCGTTAGAGGGCCTATTTGACATTGGAATAAAGCTGGTGCAGGGCTTATCCCGGATAAACCCTGCGCCAGCTTTATTCCAATGTCAAGTAATATTCCCAAATCGCAATCTAGAATACCGTTATAACCCTTACTGATATAACTATAATCAGATCACGTGATGCCAAGTCCAATTCAATTTACGCTTACGTTTGTTTAAGATCCAATTTAGTAAATCCTTTACCTCCACTCAATTCCGAGAAAAGTTCCTCTATTTTTGGAATTGGATGTACTTATCAGTTTTTAAATTTTTGCTGATTGTTGCTTTGTAATCATAAACGACCATAAACAGATGGCTTGATTATCGGCACTACTGATGTTATATTATTTGCTTAACTCTTTGTTGAATTCCTTCTAAATCCAACCTATCCATTTCATTTTGGACTTTTTCACGCACTGAAAATGTTAGAATACGGGCTATAATTTAATTTATAACCTATCAGTGGTATTCTTTAACTGCCCAAGCCCTGCACTAAATACACTACTGTTTCCCAGTCTTATAGCTGAACGCTGTTGCAGTTTTATATCAGTTAGAAATGTCTGTCTGGTCAGTTCACTTGAAATTGGGACATGCTGCATGTACTTCTGCCTGTGGACCATAACCACAGCGACAACAAAATACTTAAAACAAAAGTGGACGAACATTTACATTTGTAAAGGAGGATCAAAACAATGAATTGTCTGATTTATTTGTTATTTTATCACTGAATTCGTACTATGCAGACCACATCAAATTTAGCCGTAGCTGATATAACCGTTTGCGATCATCTCTTGGAATTTGAAATCGACACTAGTTCCTCTAAAACAGCACATATTTGAACAAAACTGTTTTTTTCTGCCCCCTTAAATTGATGTGTGTGTTTAGTTTTTTCCCCCTATTCTTAGTCTGAAAAAAGTTCACATTTAGCATTATGTAAAAAATGTCCAAAACAAAGATTTATTTATAAGCTTCTGGCTAATTTTTCTGAAGGGCCCGCGGCCGTGGCTTAGAAGCGTATTCGCTTACAAAACTGAACCTAGGTTTCTAATCCTACAACGATGAGCTCACATGCTTGGCTTAGTAGTTAATAGGTTGTCTGGCTTCTAATCCTTCTTCAATGTACCGTTGGGCACCTGGCTTAGTCGTAGCGTATGCGCTTCATAAACTGAACGATTTACCGTTCTCGGGATCGAGTTCGCCTGTCGACCATCAGGTATATAAGCGAGACACATGTTGTGGCTTCGGCAATCGCAGGGGAGGTTTCTACGAGGTTTCCTCCCAGTTTCCACCGTAATGTGGCTAGGTGAAGTGTGAAGTGGACAATTCGTCATAAGTGAAATACCCTTGAGTACGCCGCTAAACCCCAATCAAACAAACATTTTTCTGAAAAACTTTCTTATCTTCACCACTCATAGCGAAGGAAATCAATTAGATTAGGCCATGTCATAGGCAGTGTTTCAGATATAGGCCTAAGGCCACGGCAGTTTAACTAGAAACAGAAAATATATTATTTTAATGTGTGGTCGCCTTGAATTATCCAACCAAACTCCACTGTGAGCTGTTTCAGCCAGTCAAAGACAGCAGCCTTAGATAACACAGAAAAACAACTTATGTCTGCAACTCCAACGACAAGACATGTAGGATTTCCATCGAGTCGTTCTCTAATGGCTATATCCACAGCAAACCTTCTTTAGTTCAGCAGCAGCAATAAATCGATTTTTATTTAAATACCCGCAGATTCATCAATGGAATGTCTCAGTCGCTTATAAGAAACAAGTCACAAGTTAAACTGCTCAAATACAAGAGAACACATTATTTCACAACAGGTCTATGTGTACCTTAATAAAACTAAATTCAGAGTTATTCTAGCAATTAACTTTTCGTATTTAATTCTGAAAGTACACTGACCCCATCTGAGTAATATTAAATAAGCATTCTGACGATATATACATTTTATTCTGAACTTTACAAGACAACTCTGTCAAGAACATTTGTTATATCTGAATAGAGGGTAGTTGGATGAAGAAACCCCATGTATTGATTCAATCACTAAAAAATTATCCATTTATTCAAAAACAATACACCCATTATATAGTATTTGAGTAAAAAGAACAACATGCGTTGGATAATAATAAATAAAATAATTTTTGTTTATAGTTTACCATAATGGTAGATCGTCTTTATTTAAAGCAATCTGTCGACAAAGGATTCAAAACTTTAACTCCAATAACATCTTGTGAGGGTCCCACTCTGCACTCTCCTAAAACTTATTAACATGTATGTAGCCAGATCCACTGTGAGGAGTTCTTCATTAAAACTAGTGCCGTCTACATCCTGTCTGTCACCATAGGAAGTTAGGACAAATGCGATTTTTTTTTTCACGACCTCCTACTTTTCACTAACTTTCAATCGGAATTGTTTCGGTTCCCTCAAGCATTACACTTGGAAAAATTGTTTTGAATTAGATGTATATGCCTCTATGGTGACGTCAAAGAAATCCCACACCGCTGTAGAATGAAATGCCACATTACTGAATATGATGGTGTATTCTAGAAGAGCAAACCAGGAATAAACTAGAAATGACAAACAGAAAAATAAAAGACACATTAGACACAAAGGGTGGATTAAAGCGTTTTTATTCTTGTAAAATAAAGCCAATAGACAGAATACAATAATTATTTGTTAAACCTAACAAAATATAATATATAAAAGATAACTAACAGCTGAATAGAGGTTGCCACATTTCAATGAGGTAAAGAGCAATGTACCTTAACAAAAGCATAGGGCACATTTTTCATGGTTTCTTTGTAAAGATGAAATAAAATAATGATTGAAGTTTTGTTCTTGCCTTAAAAACAAGCTGAGTAGCATACAGGCTCACCACAAAAAGCTTTTTAAAAAATATTCTCACAATCTCATTCAAATCACCGTTTCCAACTTATGCTTAAAAACAGTTTCTTTTTGAAAGAGCCAATAAGTAAATGTTATGGTATTTATCACCATATTGGTGCAACATGCAATGTCTGCTATATATTTCTGTTATAAACTTAGTGAAATACAACCAGATCTCTGGTATTTACAGAAACAGCAAAGTTTGAGGTTTTATTTGAATCTGAGTGATGACCATGTTGGTTTGCAGTATTATAGGTGAAACGCAATCCTATCTGTTTATTAAACGGAGGAAACTTTTTTCCTATTTGAAATAAGTCTGTGAATTTGTTATCACGCATTGTTTTCGCAAAACATATATATGTATTTATTGCCAAAGTATCATGTTTTCACCACTTGTCTCCAATATTGCAAAATTATACAATGGTGACCATTTTGTTTTAGCCAATTCAGTGAAATGCATTCCCCCTGTTGTCTTAATAGCATGAGGATCTATTTCAAGTAAATCCATGAATTTGTTACAAACAAATACATACCATGATAATTGTCAAATCATGCAATGGCTGCTATTTTGTTTTAAGAAATTTTGAGAAATGAAATCCCTCGTTTGTCTTGTTAAGTGGAAGCTACCATACAAGTTATTTAGAAAATTTGTTCTCAAATAATCATGTTTCCACGCATAGGCGAAAATATTAAATAAAAATGCAATGGCTGCCATGTTGTTATGTACAATTTGATGAAATGCAATCATACCCTCTGTGTGTAAGACTTAATAGAAGGAAGATAATTTCCAGATTTCAAGTTAATCTGTGAATTTGTTCTCAAGTTATCATGTACACAACACGTAGGCATGAATTTTGTAAAATTATGCCATGGTTTAAACACCTGATTCAGTCTGACAAAGTGTTGTTGGCAACTAAAATACTCCTGGAAAAAACTACCTGAAATGGGGTACTACACAATATGTATGATGTATTATGCTCTAAATATCATAAAGGATTTTGTTTGTTTTGTCAGCTGTAATAGGATATATATTGAGCTTAAAACATATGACAGCGTGCCGGCCCAAAGAGTGAATGAAACCTCCCTCAACACAACTGGCATTAAACAAATACAAGACAAAGACACCACGCAATAATGAAACCTGACAACTAGATCGGCTTGATATTGCGTCTTAGCTTTGAGAACACCAGTGCAACAGGTAGCTCCATCTTTTTTATAAAGGGTATGTATTATGCCCTAAAAAACCCAATGTCACCAGTCTCCATATGTAATTAACAGCTTTGTGTTTTTGATACTGCATTAAACTTTTAACTGATACTACTGGATACTGGTAAATTGCTGCATTATATTACAAAGGTGTCATAATAATGTATGTGAATAGAACTCCAACATGTACAAGAACATAATATCACTCCACAGGTAAAAGTGAACAGCTGTGCATTGAAACTCAACAACAACAAAATGAAATAAAAATAATGTTATATAGTTCGTCTATAATATTTAGTAAAAAGTAACAAAACTAAGTAATATAAAATAATCTTAAAGTTGATAACAGTCTGCTTAACAATAAATAACACAAATGTATATAGTACTTGTTTCATCTTGACAAGAGCCAACAATCCGTTTGCCAGATCCAAAAGGCATCATTTTTTTTTTTACAACCATCCTGCCATGTTCATTTGCAGACAATAATTTATTAACTTTTAATTCATATGTTTTACAGAATGTGCGTGGAATCAATTTCGTTAATACTGGGTTACAGGTTTGCCGTAAAATTCCATTTTTGTGCTGGACACAAAACATAATCTAGTCTTTGTTTTTATGCATGTATTACATCTCGTTTTGTGCATACTGTATAGTGTGCCAAAAAAGTTAACATAACTAGAATAAAACAAATAATTATTTGTTTAACACAGATAAAATCAGCATCGTACACAAGTACTGCAACTTGGAAGAAAGAGGTAATGGTTTGGACGGCATATGTTGGCTATATTCAGGCTGATATTATAAATAGCCACAGTCAAGAAACATAGAAATGTTAAATAAACTAATAAATAGTGTAAATATCCCATTAATAAAACATTTCTTGGTTAAAATACAATAAAGTATTTGGACTAATTTGGGAGTATTGACAATATACAATTCTGACAAAATATAAAACTACATGTGATATGCAACCTGTATAATATATATATATAGTATATAGTAAAGCATTTTGTGAGTGCCTTTTTGTGAAGGGATTTCACCCATACCTTACTCTTCAGTCAATATAAAAAATACCCAACAATCACATATTCTTTGATCAGGGCTTTAGAACCACACTTAAAATTCAGTCAATTCAAACAGTTTTATTCACAATGAAAATACTATACAGTGTGTATACAGTTATCGATGGATTAGGGTTTTACCATACATGTACTTAGGGTTATTTCACTCATTTCATTTATATGAATGCAACATGCAAAGAAAACGCACCTTAAAACTGGTGACAAGGAATGATACCCAGATATACAAGACCTAAATCCATGTAGATTCAACTACGACCCCACAACACGTTCCCTTCGTCTAACAGACCTCCAGGCCATTGGGAGCTCCCGACAACTACTTCGACAAAGAAATGTATCTGATTGTGGACAATATGTTTAATATAGCTAAGAATACAATGACAAATGGTCTTGTTATTGTTCTTTAGCTCAGAGCTCAATAACATCAACTACCTTGCTAAAAACTATGCATCAAATCACTGTGAACTTATTTTATATTCTTAAAAAGCCAAAGCTCTAATTTGGTGAAATCCATGTCGAGACCAGCTGTAGAATGGAACATTACATTGGACACAATGATAATGTACTCAAACAAAGAAAATATGGTGTACACTGAAAATAAAAGAAATATTTGTCTTAAACATAAACAACAAGAGCTCAAGTGAGTAGCAATATACGCCCGAAGAAATTTTGCCACATGGAATATTAAAATTGAGTTTAAATAGGTGATGGCATGTCTACACAAAAAAATACACCAAACAAAAGTCCTAAAGGCATCTTTGACATGTGAAATATCATAACTCTGTCTTGTCAAATGGAAAAGTCATACTAAGTTTGATTCGAATTCCACAAAAAGGTTCAAATGAACACACAGAACTGAAATTTCAACTTTAAATCTGTAGTCTGACATCCACCAAAAATAATCCCAAGCCATGTCTTGTAACATGGAACAATCAAATAAAGTTTGATTTGAATTCCACAAGAAGTTTTAAAATTAACATACAGAAACGAAATTTAGACTTTGCCACCAGGTGGCGCCAGCGGAAGTCCGACATCCACCCAAACTAATTTCAAGGGACGTCTTCTTACATGAAACAATCACACTTAGTTTGATTTGAATTCCACAAAAAGTTTTCAAGATAACATACAGAAACGAAATTTAGCCTTTGCCACCAGGGGGTGCCACCTGTAGTCCGACGTATGCCAAAATCAATCCCAAGCGCTGTCATATGGAACACACATACTAAATTTGATTCGAATTAAATAAGCGGTTTTCAAGTTAACCGAAACCAAAAAGACGGACGGACAGACAGACAGACAACCCCATAACATATTACGTCCTGCCAAATGACAGACATATAAAAATGACTTATCTGGGACAAGGCTTTGCATGTTACAAATTATTTTTATGACACTAAATTCTGTGAGTATACTATTGCATGTGCTATATAATGACGGTACCTGGATCTACTAAATGCTGGCCATCAACTTTCTAGCTGTACACTTCCCTCACACTAATGGCATTAATTTGGGCCCATCATATTTTGGACACCCATATGTTTTCAGTAACCAAAACAAAGCTGAAATTTCCCAGCTATCATTTTCTTTAGCGGAGATATTAGTTGGTTAATTTTTGTTCCTCTGAAATACCAGTTCGCAGGTTGATTAGGTAATATTTATCATATACTTTATATGCAATATAAATGGTCATTTCCTTCCCTTGAAATGTCTATAACAAGTCAAGATTTAGATTTGTTAAGAAACTTGTCTCTGGGAGTTTATCTTGAACATGAGATGGTTCATCAGTTTAAAATAATCAACACGCCTATGGCAGTGTGATTACTTTGTTGGAGACGTTTTTTTCCTGTTTGACATATTCTGTTACTTTATTTTTTTTAATTGTACAATGACCGTCATTGGGAATGTTATGACTCGATATTTCGGTTTTTATCAAACCATCATCAGGAGTAGATGATGGTTTGATAATAAACCGAAATATTGAGTCAATATGAATTTTTCGTCCTTCTTTGGAGTAGTCACCTTACTCTATTAGATCTTGCCCCCTTCCAAGATTTTAGTAGAAACGATGTAATTTATTCCTGTAGATCTGTAAAGTGTTAAAAGACTTAAATGCCCCTTGTTGAAGCCACCATTTGTAAAACTTTTATCTGGCTCCCTTGCCAGATTTCAGTAAAAAGTACTAAAATGATGTAATTTACTCATGTAGATCCTTAATTGCTCAAAACATTTGAAAACTGTCAGCAAATGCACAAAAACAATATTTGTTCTATTGATTCACACTGACCATATCTTCCAAGTTATTCAGACTAACAACCCTGGCCTATATTAGGTTAGGAAAATTAATGATAGTTGACCAAATGTTTGACTTGATTCAGGTCCTTCAATATCAAAAACTCTCAAGGAGAGTGTAAAACCATGGCTGTTCTGTTAGAGAGAATGGAACGGAACAAACATTGGTCTTCAAATGGTTTTGCAAACTTATTTTAGGAGGACTTATTTAAAAGTTTCCTGTATTGTTTGCAGTAAATGTATTCATATAATTTTACTACTGATTTTGTCAATTGGATCATCAAGGAAGTTGGTGTTGTATAATGATGCAATTTGCTTTATTTTTCATAAATGCACATGTATGTATTAAAAATAACCCAGCACAGCTGAGGCAAATATTATGTTATTTCACATTATTTTAGAGAACTGATTCTAAGGTTAGGCTGAAAAAGATTACAGTACATTGTACCAGTACTAGCCTGTAAAACCTCAATCTAACAAACAAAAACATTTATCTTTGCTATTTTAAGTCTTAAGACAGATGAACTGACCCATTGGACTTATAGTAGCCCCCTGACCCTCTTTTCTTTGAGTACAAGAAAAGAAATACCCTTGCAGTGCCTATTAATTGGGCTTCGTGACCACTCCTCAAAATCCCATTAGTCAAACAGCTCTGTTAGTTATGATGACTGTTGTACTGCTATTCTAGAGAGGCTCTCCATTGTGTCCGATCACATCTCAACTCTGGCTCTCATTCACTCCTTGTCTGTCTGCACTCCATACATGCAGCTCGGCTGTAGCCTCTTCACTGTGAGTCACAGGCTCAAGTCCCTCCTAGAGCATTGGACTGTAGCACCATGAGTAGCTCGCTTTCTTCCTTAAGGCCATCCACTGTGAATCCTGGGCTCAAGTCCCTTTAAGAACTCCACGTAGGATTTTACGTAAGTTTTTACTGTCTAAATTCTTCATGACCAGCTAAACTTATCAAGCTTGAAATGGACCATGTTAGCCTGTATGATCTTGTATGCCAATAAACCTCAACTCTTGAGTATGACAAATATTATATAAATTTGTTATAAGTGATACATTATGAAAAGCCTTGAAATATATTTGTTTTATGTTAGTGCACAGATTCAGTTTGCAATCTTTGATATTTGATGTGAAATCATTCACTAAAATATCTTGGTTGGAATCGGTTTGAACTCTTTTTTGCCATAATCATTTTACACTCTTATGATGCCCCCGTTTTTTGCTTTTGATAGCCATGATAATTTAGTCAATATAATAGAGAGTACTGTCTGTGGCTTTATCGGCGTCTTGGCGTCTAGAATTCAGATTTTTTTAAGGGTAATTGCTGATGCAGTCCGAGCCAATAAAATATAGGTTATAGTATTGGAGAATTGTTATCGGTCCAGACAAGGTCTTTTTTTTATGTTTGTTGGCACTTTACCATTGGAGAAGAAAACTGGTACGATTTTTCAAGACTTATAAAAAGATTTTAAGAATGATGAAGTAGTAGTTCTGTGTTAGAAGTTCAAATAGCTTCCTGTCGGTCACTGCTAAAATACACCAGCGCTGCATAGTCGTTACAGTGAAATACCATTTAAAATTACATTAGACATCAATATATTAAATAAACTTATATTATAAATAGACTAAAATAAATTTAAAAAAAAAAAAAAAAAAATTATTAAATAAAATTTTTAATATAAAATAAATAAATGAAGTAATAAATTAATAAATAAATGAATAAAAAAAAATGTTTTTTGCTTTATTTTACTGAAAAATCTCCCTAAATAAAATTATTAAAAAGCAGAATTTAAAAAAAATCATTATAAGATTATTACAGAACCAGTTAATTTGTATATTGATTTGTCGATATATTGATTTGTCTTCTAATTTAAAACCGGCCAACTCCCTGTTTTAAACGAGGGTGTTTTATATCAGAAATCATCAGTGTAAGTGGCGGGTGGTGGTCAGCCTTTCAATTAAGTGGAGCCTTTGAAAGCCTGTATTTTACGCTACATGCAGAATTTCTGGATTTTTTTGGTCATTATGAATCATAAAATGATCTAATCCGAAACCTAATTTAGTGACTAAACAGATATTCAAATGTGGAATTTAGAAGTGAAGAGAGTCCAAAACACTGCACTGCTCGCTGTTAATGGCATTATACTGACAGAAGAGCCAGTCATCAATGGTATTTTTCAATCTTCTGAGGCCTCTGGCTATGAAGGGAAGTTAAATTGAAGTAAGTTATGCTGTAAGCCAAGGAGGAACATTTTTTTTCCAACAGAACATTTGTATGTATAAACATTTCACATTATAGTTGTGTTTTTGTTATCTGATTGAAAGTACACCATCGTCACATAAGTGAAAAACTCTTAAGTACTTGTATGGCGTTAAGACACCAATCAGTCAATCAATCTATCTACTGTCTTTCACATTAGGCCAATCAATAAATCATTCAATCAATTTATTATTCTAATCATTTTAGGCCTGTGGTCATGGCTTAGTGGTAGTGAGTGCGCTTACTAATCCCACTTCTATGTACAGTTCACAGGATTGAGTCCGGCTGTCAACCCTCAGGTACATGGGTGAGTCACATGTCAGGCTTCGGCAATCACAGGGGTGGTTTTTATAAGGTTTCCTCCTGGTTTTCTGTCGTAATTAGGCTTGGAACAGTATGAAGTGGACATTCCGTCGCTATGTAAGTGAAATGCCCTTGAGTATGGCGTTGAACCCCAATCAAACAAACAAACACCATCCCTTTAAAACCTTGTCTCCTGTCCTTATCTTTCCATTATTATGCATTTTGTGATATCCAAGTTGTGATCTAGATTGTGTTTTGAGTCAATTTAAAAACCTTTCTATGCCGTTAGGCCTGCAACATGTGTTAAAGTTATTACATATATATATATCATGTCTTAACAGCTCTCAGGTGTGAAAGACATTATACATAACGTTAAACAGCCAACTGGAAAACTTTTCATCCATTATTCCTATACTCTAGAGGTATGGCGCCGACAGTTTTAATCTAGTGTCTCCTATAGCCTGTAATCAAAATCACCAGCACTGCTCCAGTGAGTGATGTCCCTACCTCCTATGTGTTGTATTCACTAATAACATGTGTGCAGAGAGAGATTAATAATTAACCACTATTCTGTGAACTAGGTGAAATTCAGTACACCCAAATCAATAATTGATCAAGTGAAAATAGAGCAGGTTATCAACATGGGTGGTATGCTCATTGTGTCCACCATTGAGTGATTGATTGATTGATTGATTGATTGGTGTTTTTATACGCCGTGTTCAAGGGCTTAAGCAGAGGGGTGTCCACCCATTCTTTGGACACTCTGAACTGAATAAATGCCTTATTCTGACACCTGTTTTTAGAAACTATAACATACAGATTTATTGGACTGTAAACTGTAAAAATTGGACACACAGTTAGTTTAAAAGTAAAGCAAAATGACCATTTTGGATACCATACTTTTTGATTTCTGGCTAAACCCATGTGTGTGCTTTTAAAGGTATTTCCCTTATACTATGCTTGGTTTAACATTGTGTTAAAATATGGGACAGTGAGAACTCCGTACCCAATATACTGACTGTGACCATTAACCAAGAAATTTTTATCCAATCATATGCAGGGCCGCATTCGTGACTTTGTGGTTAGTGTGTGCACTTACAAATCCTACTTTGATGTACTGTTCACTGGATTGAGTCCCCCTGTCAGGTGTAATAGTGAGTCACATGTTGTGGCTCTGGCAATCCCGGTGTTGGTTTTTATGAGGTTTCATCCCAGTTTTCCAACATAACTAACTAAGCAAGGAACAATGTGAAGTGGACACTCCATTGTCATATAAGTGAAAAATAATAATAATAATAATACTTTATTTACTGAGGGAACAAAATAACAAAATAAAAAAAATAAAAAATAAAAAAATAAAAAGATCATAGCATAAAGTTATATACATATACATACACAATAACACAATATCACTGTACAGATATTTACACAAACATAATACAATATTAAAAGTTACACAGTTAAAAGGAAATATGGCACATGTACACACAATAATTGCTAAGACAAAGTATAGTTATTTGTATTTACAAAGAATTGATTTTTCTAAATGCCTCTTAAAGACATTTAGATTTTTAGAGTTTTTAATTTCTTGAGAAAGACTGTTCCAAAGATTGACTCCTGAGTATAGAAAGGAGTGTTTAAACAGAGTAGTGTGAGGTTTAGGCAGGAGCAGATTACAGGAGGTTGAGGATCTTAAACATTTCTTATAAACTGTAGAAACTGGTACAAATTTAGCAGACAAATAATTTGGAGAAAGTTTTGTTAAACATTTGAACACAAGAATAGCTTTCTGGAAGTAAATACGGTCATATATAGTCATCCATTGTAAAGTCTTAAACATTAATAGGCTTGATGTCAGATAATCAGCATTTAAAATGATACAGGCATAATATTTAATCCAAATTATGCCTGTAATCACGCAAGTGTGCATCTGCAAAGCTCCAGAGCACTCAGAACTTTGGGGACCTCAGCAGCCAACATACCCTGGCTTATTGTCTGCCGTACACTTTACAATAAAGGCCTCCTACTTGAAAATATAATGTAAACCCTGTTGTCTGCCTACTAATCCTACTTTGATGTACCGTTCTCGGGTTCACACATTTAAGCAGGGAACAGTGTATAATTGACAATCAGTCATCCTTTAATTGAAATAATCTTTAAGTATGACGTTAAACCCCAATCAAACAAATCTTTCATTTACTCCATGCCATCTACCTGTCATCCATCTATCTGACAATCAACCATAATTAACATACCTGCTGTAACCATGGTTATAAAAATATGACGCTGAGCACTTAACTGACAGGGTGATTCATCATAACTTTCAGGTTCTGGAGACTTTTACTGTAGTGGTAACGATCTGTCAAACTTTACTAGCATCAAGCCCGACCAGATGTCAACTATGGCGAAAGAATCCCGGGAATTACTCAAGTATCTGTTTTCATATCATAAACACAAGAACCTGGCAAAATGTTCTTCCCAGTGTGAACTCAATGGGAGTTAGCTACCCTCTCGGTTATTAATAAATTTATAGTGCATGTATTTTTCTCTATATATAATTCTGTACAGTTAAGTAAAAAAGCCAACCCTTATCAGTCCGGGGGACAATTTTTGTGTATATGCTCTAGTGTTGAATTCTGGAATTGTGACCTTGTCTCCGGTTATTCCCATCGTGTTGGCATACGAGAGCATTTGGCATTGATTCTCATAAATCAATCAATCAAACATAGCCATAGAATACTTATTATCACCATCATCATGTAAGTGAAATACGTTTTGAGGACAGCATTTAACACCAGTCTGTCAATTTTATCTATTACTGTTATCACCATCATCATATAAGTGAAATACACTTTGAGTAAAGCATTTAACACTAGTCCGTCAATTCTATCTATTACTGTTATCACCATCATCAAATAAGTGAAATACACTTGAGGACAGCCTTTAACACCAGTCCGTCAATTCTATCTATAGCTGTTATCCCCATCATCATATAAGTGAAATACACTTTGAGGACAGCATTTAACACTAGTCCGTCAATTCTATTTATAGCTGTTATCACCATCATCATATAAGTGAAATACACTTTGAGGACGGCATTTAACACCAGTCTGTCAATTCTATCTATTACTGTTATCACCATCATCATATAAGTGAAATACACTTTGAGGACAGCATTTAACACTAGTCCGTCAATTCTATCTATAGCTGTTATCACATAAGTGAAATACACTTTGAGGACAGCATTTAACACCAGTCTGTCAATTCTATCTATTACTGTTATCACCATCATCATATAAGTGAAATACGCTTGAGGATAGCATTTAACACTAGTCTGTCAATTCTATGTATTACTGTTATCACCATCATCATATAAGTGAAATACACTTGAGTACAGCATTTAACACCAGTTCGTCAATTCTATCTATTACTGTTATCACCATCATCATATAAGTGAAATACGCTTGAGGATAGCATTTAACACTAGTCCGTAAATTCTATCTATTACTGTTATCACCGTCATCATGTAAGTGAAATATGCTTGAGGACAGCATTTAACACCAGTCCGTCAATTCTATCTATTACTGTTATCACCATCATCATATAAGTGAAATACACTTGAGGACAGCCTTTAGCAACAGTCCGTCAATTCTATCTATAACTGTTATCACCATCATCATATAAGTGAAATACGCTTGAGGACAGCATTTAACACTAGTCCGTCAATTTTATCTATAGCTGTTATCACCATCATCATATAAGTGAAATATGCCTGAGGACAGTATTTAACACCGTCCGTCAATTCTATGTATTACTGTTATCACCATCATCATATAAGTGAAATACGCTTTGAGGACAGCATTTAACACTAGTCCGTCAATTCTATATATAGCTGTTATCACCATCATCATATAAGTGAAATATGCTTGAGGACAGCATTTAACACCAGTCCGTCAATTCTATCTGTAGCTGTTATCACCATCATCATATAAGTGAAATACGCTTGAGGACAGCATTAAACATCAGTCCGTAAATTCTATCTATTAGTTTTACTGTTATTTCAGTTGCTACGTGGCCAGTTACATTGATTTTCCTAAATTACTTGTTGGAATCGTTAATGGACCAGCAGTGGGAGTAGCTGTCACAGTGCTGGGGCTCTTTGACGCTGTCTATGCTGTGGATAGTGTAAGTTCTTATTGTTCACTGATATGACATAAAAAATGTTTTCTTTGAGATCAGGGCCTCAATGTGCGTCGCTTTAACAAGATTTCCTCCCAGTTTTCCACCATTTTAACGCATTTCACTCCCAATAGTACATATATGCACTGCCTGAGACCACTGTCTCACACCTAAGAGCACTGTCTTACACCTGAGACCACAGTCTCACATCCTGAGATCACTGTCTCACACCCGAGAGCACCTATATGCGCTTATTTAAATCTGTTTTACTTCCCTGCGAGCATATATACTGTAAAGTAGTTGCATGAATTAATTTTTCGTGGCATTTGGGCCGATAGGGAATGTGTTAACAGGGATGATAGGAGCCTGGTGGCACTCGTAGGGAATGAGTTAACAGGGAGGATAGGAGCCTTGTGGCACTGTTAAGAATGAGTTAACAGGGAGGATAGATGCCTGGTGGCACTGGTAGGGAATGAGTTAACAGAGAGGATAGGATCCTTTTGGCACTGGTAGGGAATGAGTTAACATGGAGGATAGGAGCCTTTTGGCACTGGTAGGGAATGAGTTAACAGGGAGGATAGGAGCCTGGTGGCACTGGTAGGGAATGAGTTAACAGGGAGGATAGGAGCCTGGTGGCACTGGTAGGGAATGGGTTAACAGGGAGGATAGAAGTCTGAGGGCACTGGTAGGGAATGGGTTAACAGGGAGGATAGAAGTCTGAGGGCACTGGTAGGGAATGAGTTAACAGGGAGGATAGAAATCTTGGGGCACTGGTAGGGAATGAAATAACAGGGAGATAGAAGCCTGGTGGCACTGAAAAGGAATGGGTTAACAGGGAGGATAGGAGCCTGGTGACAGTGGTAGGGAATGAGTTAATGGGGAGGATAGGAGCCTGGTGGCACTGAAAGGGAATGAGTTAACAAGGAGGATAGGAGCCTGGTGGCACTGGTAGTGAATGAGTTAACAGGGAGGATAGAAGACTGGTGGCACTGGTAGGGTTAACAATGAGGATAGATGCCTGGTGGCACTGGTAGGGAATGGGTTAACAGGGAGGATAGAAGCCTGTGGCACTGGTAGAGAAGGAGTTAACAGGGAGGATAGATACCTGGTGGCAATGGTAGGGAATGAGTTAACAGGGAGGATAGAAACTTGGTGGCAATGGTACAGAATGAGTTAACACGGAGGATAGACGCCTGGTGGCACTTATAGGGAATGACTTAACAGAGAGCATAGATTGAGTTAACAGGGAGGATAGACTGATCGAACAGGGAGAATAGACTGGGCTAACAGGGAGGATAGACTGAGCTAACAGGGAGAATAGATCAAGCTAACAGGGAGGGTAGACTGAGCTAACAGGGACGATAGACTGAGTTAACAGGGAGCATAGAATGGGTTAGCAGGGAGGGTAGATTGACCTAACAGGGAGGATAGAATGAGTTAACAGGGAGAATAGACTGAGCTAACTGGGAGGATAGACTGAGCTAACAGGGAGGATAGACTGAGCTAACAGGGAGGATAGACTGAGCTAACAGGGAGGATAGATGTATTGTCGCACTAGTAGGGAATGTGTTAACAGGGAGAATATAAGGATGCAGTAACCTAAGCTTGGTGCTTGTGCTGGTAGTAAATGAGTTAGCAGGGAGGATAGAATGAGTTAGCTGGGAGGATAGAATGAGTTAGCTGGGAGGATAGAATGAGTTAACAGGGAGGATAGATTGAGCTAACAGGGAGGATAGAATGAGCTAACAGGGAGGATAGAATGAATTAACAGGGAGGATAGAATGAATTAACAGGGAGGATAGAATGAATTAACAGGGAGGATAGACTGGGCTAACAGGGAGAATAGACTGGGCTAACAGGGAGAAGAGACTGAGCTAACAGGAAGAATAGACTGAGCCAACAGGGAGCATAGATTGAGCTAATGGGTGGGATAGACTGAGCTAACAGGGAGGATAGACTGAGCTAAATAAGAGGATAAACTGAGCTAACAGGTAGCGTAGATTGAGCTAATGGGTGGGATAGACTGAGCTAACAGGGAGGATAGACTGAGCTAACAAGGAGGATATACTGAGCTAACAGGGAGGATAGACTGAGCTAACAGGCAGGATAGACGCCTTGTGGCACTAGTAGGGAATGTGTTAACAGGGAGAACATAAGGATGCAGTAACCTAAGCTTGGTGCTTGTGCTGGTAGTAAATGAGTTAGCAGGGAGGATAGAATGAGTTAGCT
>JARFOD010142502.1:0-13020 GCA_031763545.1 Mopalia muscosa
GACAACATCTTAAACCCGAATAAAAGTTGCGACAAAGTGTTTAAAGCAGTAGCTGCTTATATTATAAACACACGTATTATCACTTAAACATTAAGTCAATACTTATTTATCATTAATTGAACTGTTGACTTAAATTATACAAAGTAATGGCGCGCATAGTTCTAATGACTTTGAACTGCATGCGCCATCAATACTAATTTCCATTCCATTCCAATAGCGCGTATGCCCTACATGATTGTTCACAACTGCGACGCAACGTCTCCTCGTGGATTGAAGGATGCGTCTGAACACAGCTTGCAGGATGCGTCGACATAATTGAACCAACATGGTACCAAGTTCCTGCAATTCTCACTTGAGGGAGTCTTCTGCCCAACACATCCCATACATGTTCTATAGGATTAAGGTCGGGAGACCTTGAGGGCCACTCCATGACATTGATGCCAACATTTCTAAGACAATTCCGCGTTAAATTGGCGGTAAGCAGTTTGGAATTATCGTGTTGGAATGTCAGACCTGGACCATGAGCTGCCATGAATGGCAAAAGCTCTGGAATTAGCACTTGATCTCGGTATCCTGCAGCAGTTAAGTTTCCGTGAACAACCATCAATCGGGAACGCGCAGAACCATTAAAGGCACCCCAAACCATAACACTACGCCCTAAAAACGGTCCACTTCCTGCATATAATACTGGGCGTTCCAACCATACTCTAACTCTCCCATCAGCGAAGTGCAAAGTGAATCTGGATTCTTGACTAAAAACTACCCTATTCCAATCACGCTGAGTCCATATCAGATGTCGTACCCAGAGAAGCCGTTGACGTCGGTGTAACTGGGTTAAAATTGGCCCAAGATATGGCCGGTGTGCATAGAGACGAGCAGTGCGCAGGCGATTACGTATGGTTTGGGCAGACAAACGACCTCTAAACAAGTCATTCCTAGTGGACGTTGCAGTTGGAAATCAATTACGCAAATGACGTCAGACGATTTGTCCGTCTTCTGCATGTGTCGTGACACGTGGTCTACCCGAACTAGGTCGGTCTGCTGAGGTGCCAGTTTGCTGGAGACGTGTCCGAAGATCATGGATAGTCCGTCGTGTACATCCCATAACCCTGGCAACGTCAGTGACCGACGTCACTGTATTCAGCATTCACGTTGAATGTTTGACAGTGGTGGCATCGCAAATCAACGGATAATTTACTGTTAGAACTTGTTTTCCGGGGATGTCACTCTACTGTTCTAACGTGGGCTCAATTGCACACGTCTGATAAGGTCACGTGACTAAGAACACAAGGAAACATGCTTTATCCTTGATGTATGCTCGCACGAACTGCATGATTGTGCACGTTGGAGTTACTGTGTGCCATGATGTCTTTGACAACGCGTTTACCTCTAATAATAATAATAAAAATATCTCTTGTATTACGTTTCAAGAAAATATTTAGAAATTTATGAGTGTGAAGTTTCTTTTTGTACTGAAGATATTTCGCTCTTCACATGTCGGGTGTTGCTCTGGGCTCCGCCAATTGTATTATTTAATGGGGCGGGATGTGTAAGGTTCAATTTGAGTATTTCAATCACTGAATTAAAATCTGTAATAATCTTTCAGGCAATACGAACGAATCCGGTCTTAAACTTGTAAAACATGTAATCCCTTTGGAGGCTTACCGAGAAAAAGAGCCGACAAGACAATCACCCTGCACAGTTTAGGACTTACGCATTATTTTAGGACATGTAACGCAGAACGGGAAAGTTAAATTCGGGCTAAGGGTGAATACTAAATCTAACACTTAACCCAAAACTTAAACGTACATGACCTTAATAAGTCAGTATAATAACAGTAAGCCATTCCGGTTGATGGCGATTTTTATTTCGCATACAACCCTTGTTCTGCCTCCCAAATTCTCAAAATTTATTTGTAGAAACTAAGCAAATGGATACCATGCATTTAAGGCACTAGCTTTAGTTAAGCATCCATGAGTCCATGCTGTACAAAAAGAAAACCTTTCCGGGAATATATCGCCTGCAATCGATAGAAATTTCCTGAAGAGCCGATTAGTTGCCTGGATGTACGATGGTTAAGTCATGGCATGGCGGAAATAGAAGCTTTTAACTTTCCGCAGTTCAATTTCATAACGAAACAAGGTAAATAACAGGAGTGGTTAGTTTAATTTAGTAACGAAATTTGATTCGATATTTTTATCTGAAGTTGAAACAAACTCGATCTTTATCTAATGTGTATGCTTGGTTGATTGTGGTATGATCGACTGGTTTTAACGGCTTGCTCCGGGTCATGCTGTTATCCAATTGAATTAAAAATAACCATACCATTGTATCCTAGAAACATAGGTCTTTGCTTAAAAAGTCTACTTAACTACTCTTAAGAGTTATAACACTTTGCCTGTGTGGAAGGTCAGGGAACCGGTGGCCCGTTTCACAAAGTCACCGTAGCCCAAACTCGCTTTGTGGAACGGGCCCTATATCTTCAGTATGTGCATGGAGATGATGGCACGTTTATTCTGATTCTATGTTTATAGGGGAATAGTTGTAAAACTTCAATGTCTTTCTAAAAAAATGTTCAAAGCAACAAGTCCGCCACCGTCTGGCTATTCATTGGAACCGCAAGTAAACCATTGTCTGGATACCCGGGTAAACATGAAGTACTTCATGGCAAACGGGACACATTTCAATGAATTATAAGTCAATACTAAAATGGATTATACATTATATTCTTTGACAATACCTTTTTCCGAGACCAGACACGGCGCGAAGGGATAATTTCCTAAAGGAAATCAACAGCCTGGATTGGAAATTTCACTTGGAAGTTTATTGCTTTTACTTACCGATGGAATTCAAAGCTAGACAAATGAAGACATCAATCTGGGCTGCCACGGACATAACAAAACGGACAGACACAGCCGGACGTGCACTGGGAAAAATAATCAGACTAGCCGAAAATCTACACCCGTATCAGGACATGTGCAATTTTGTTCCACTTGAAATACATAATGCATATCATTTTGTCTAGCTGGGTACTCTTTGATGAATGAGACATATGGGGATAATATATAACTTGAGAAACACCAGCGTGACTGTATAAGATGACAAAATTTAGGTCAACAAAATCGGTAATAAAGATTGTATATCCCAGTCTGAATTGTCTCGATATTGGTTTTCTTTTAATATTTAAAAACAGTTATACGCAATGCCACGGGGATTTTCATGTAATAAAGCCAACCAATCATCTTGTGTTTTAAACAAATTACAACAGGAAATAAATTAACTACATTTATATCTCGACTTGCTATGGGTAACATGCAGTCGCCTCGAAAGAAACGTATAACCATTCACATGGTGGAGAAATATGGAAGAAAGAAATCCATGAATATAACAACTTTATAGAATGAAGGGGTCTGAAAGACACTCGGTACAATGTCCGCTGTAAACAAATAAAAACATGAACATGTTGAGTCATCAAATAAATAAAAAGAGACACCGTTGAAGTCTACAAGTGACCTGTGTCAGCGAGTCTGATATTAAGCCATACAAATTGAACTCTATGCCACCTATCTGTCTGTGGTGGTGACACATTTGTTTCGATTTTTATTGCCACAGACTACCGATCAAATAATACCGCTAGTCTGAAGCGCGACATTGTGATTCTGTATACAGATATCAAGACAACATGCATTGACATACCAACGTTGTCCCCATCTATTTCTGCTAAATCAACGTAGCAACAAAAGTAACATAGGTTTGTTTTTGCGCCTGCGAACACTGGAATCCCATTAGCCAAGAGAGGAAAATCAGTATATAAAGTGGCTGACAAGATTATTTGAAAACAAATTGAAGGGATTTCAATCAAACTCGCAATGGAACTCCATCCTGTTTAACCACGGATGAAATTAATGGTCACCAAATTCCCCCAAAAAGAAATGGCCATTATTAACTAATTTTTTAACACTCTCGTCTGTATAGGCCTATGTATTTCGAATACGGCGATTTGTGAACACTTTCACAGGTCAAATGTAATCTTGAAACACAAGTTCACAACAGATACAGGCATTAATATTCTATAATTATGTTATAATTGCCATTTTGTTTTACGGAATTCGGTAAATGCAAACCCATCCGTCGGCTTAGCAAGAGGAAGCTAAATGTCAAGTTTGAAGTTAGTCAGTGAATTTGTTTTCAAGCTAGCTTGAATGGCGAGCGGAAGGACGCCGAATACCTTTTCTAAGTACCCCCTACTATAGAAGTGGAGGCTAAAATAAACAGACAGTTTCAATTTGATCACTTAAGTCGGCTAGGAAGGATTTTAAAGAAAATCAAAATTTAGTCAATATCACAAGATTGATGTTCATTTGAAACATGTGACACTATTACTGCTACAATTTGACATCGAATGTTCAGAACCCCAAATAAACTGCAAAGTATAAAAGGGTTTTTGAAGGAAAATTAAGACCAGAATAAAACACACACTACTCACTTTTGTAGACCGACTTAAATGGTGCTCTTTTACTTTTAGTGTCAATATTTTGCTTTTATTGTTAAAATTCCTATTTACATGTTGGGTCAATATATTTTTTTTTACCGCCAACGTTGTTTAAGTGTTATTTTTATAACTTTTGTTTACTTATAGGGGCAATTTTAAAATTAGGGTTGATTTTTGTTACTTTTAAGTGCGGTCGCTTGTTGGGTTTACATTAAGGGGTTGTGCACACGCGGGTCGAAAAATCACGGAGAGCAGTTTTTTTATGATTTTGGTCATAATCCAATCCTTTTCAATCCGTACATGCATTCAAATTAACTTTAAAATTCTTGCCTCCATTTAATATTCTGTGCCCGCGGCCGTGACTTAGTGGTTATCGAGTGCGATTGTCAACGCCTACTTCGATGTACCGTTACAGGATCGAGTCCGTATGTCGACCCTCAGGTATATGAGTAAGTCACACGATGTGGCTCCGGCAATCGCGGGGGTGGTTTTTTCGTGGTTTCTTTCTGGTTTTCCATCGCAATTAGGCAAGGGGCAGTGTGAAGTGGACAATCCATCGTCATATACGTGAAATACTCTTTAGTACGATGTTAAACCCCCTTCAAAAACCAAACAAGCCATAATATTCTCCAGTATACTCTTAAGGACTCTACCGCTAGTAACCAATCTTCTTTTCATAATTTAAAAGTTTGACCAAAAAATGTAGTATTTCATAATGTTTTTTTTAAGATTTAAATTGTAAAATGCCTGCTTCAAAGATTATGTATATCGAAGGGCGGAAGGGATTAACGACATTATCTCACCTCCACTGACTACCTGCCGACTATTATCACAAACCAATTAGCGAAAGGTCCACAGATCAATTACATGATGGTTGGGGATGTGTCTTAGAGCCGAACAGTAGACGTGGATTTAGAAAACCCTATAACAGTTTTTAAGTTTAACAACCGGTCTACACAGACATGCAAGTTTGGAGGAAAAAATCTCAAACAATCTAAGAAAGATAAAAGTTACAAACAAGGGTCTGTTTTTTAAAAAATATTTTACGTTTTTCGTTATTTTTGTCATTATAAAATAACACAAATCATAATATGCGATTATATTTAGAATCTTGAAATCCTCTGCTTTCTAAATATATATGATGTTAATATAACCATCCTTTGGAAATACCCGCAAAAGCCACGAAAAGATTAGAGTCGCGTTTTGTACTCCTGACTAGGGGTCCTTAAAGTGGTGTTTCATCGCCAATAGAGTTTCGATTGGTTCTATTTGCTGATCATAGTTCGGATATTTGTCAAATATTATTTCATATTTTCATTTTATATACCTATCTTTATACCAAGAAAAATGTCAGTATATAAAATAAATGCAATCTAATTATGGTCATTGTTCTAGTTTGTCCATTCTAAACTAGAGGAAATACTATTTCAAGTTTGGATTACATCTTTGAGGCTGTTCTCAAATTGTCGTGTTCAAAAAACGAAACTGACGTGAATCTTGGCCATGCTATTTTGCGGAATTTGGGGAAGTAGACGAAGATAATTGATTATATTCTATAATTGGTGATATGTCAATTAGTCTTGCTTTTATTTTGCTGATGTACAATTCTTTTCCACATATGTGAAATTCTTTTGTAATAATATTAAAAAGATTTTTCACTTATGTAAAAAAGAATTTCTCATATGTAAAATAAAAAATTTATTTATTTAGTTATTTTCAACATATGTGAAATTTTTTTTCACATAAGTCAAATAAAACACCAAAACTAGACTAGTTCAGATATGTGGAAAACAGTTTCACTTAAGTGAAATAAACATTTATTTTAGATATGTACAAAAGAGTTCCACTTATAAAAAAAACTGTTTTCTCAGTCGAGACATTTGGTCAATTGGTCCACTGTAACGAGATTACAACAACAAAGCAGAGCGCAAATATATAAATTGAGTATCCCAAAGGAATCCAACGTAGTAATGCTCTCTACAGAATCGGTCGCAATTATAGGTGAATAAAAATGTAGTTTTCCTTATTTATTCTGCGCTAGAAAATAGCAAATGCTTTGTGAAATGCAGAAGATGGATGTCCTCATCAGATTGGACTTCTGCAGCCAATTCATCGCAGCTAAATACAGGTTGCGAGGGAGAAGTCAGTAATTGAGGTCGTAGATGCTTTTATTTCACATAACTACAGAAGAGTTCCACTCACCTTTTAATTTTGCAGAAGTCAAAAAGATGTCCACATATGTTGAATTAAAATTTATTTTAGATATGTCGAATATTTTTTCTTGTTTTACATAAGATAAATTCTTTTCAACATATGTAAAATAAATTATTAATTTTACATAAGTGAAATTCTTTTTCACATATGTAAATCTCTTTTCAACATATGTAAAATTCTTTTTCACAGATGTAAAATAAAGTCGTTTATAACATATAGCATAACTGTAGAAGTGATAAAACGGCTTGCCATACCAAGGAACTATATAATGTTTTCCTGTACGCTCTTTGGGAACTGTTTTAGACTCCGCTAATATCAAACACTGTACAATAGAATTATAAAAAGAGGATAAAATACATTTATGGTCACATGTAACTATGGATGCTAATTTAATTGTAACTATTTTAAGTTCTAATTATTTCATCTCCTAAATTTCGTGGCAATTTCCAAATAAAGTGTGTCAATCTTAGACTACAGAAATAGAATATCCATACATTTTCTTCTGTATATACTTGCTTCGTTGATATCATATACTTATTTCCGTCTCTTGGCTAATGTGATTCCGTTGATCAATGATTTTGTAGCTTTGTTTATTTAACAGAAATAGATTGGGTCAATGTTGGTCTGCATATGCATGTTTTCTTGATTTCTGCAAAGTCACAGTTTGGCACATGATACTAGGGGGGGGGGGGGGGGGTGTTCATTACTGGACAGGCTGGGGTGATGAAAATCAAAATACACAGAGGTGGCATAGAGTTCATTTTGTTTGGCTTATTATGAGAATAGACTCACTGACACAGGTCACCTATAGCCTTCAGTATTGTTTGTTTATTTATTTGAATCCACGATATGTTCATGTTTTGTTAACACATGTGTTATTTGTTCAGTAGTCTGTGGTGATGGAAATCAAAACAGGCGGTCGCTTCTACAGACAGATGGGTAACGGAAATACCATTTTGTATGGCTATTATCTCATGGCAGACACAGGTCGATGGCAGCGTTCGCAGTGTCTGTTTATTCATTTGATAACTCCACGAAATGTTCACATTTTATCAGCTGATATTTGCTTCTCTCGGACATAGCGCGGTTGTCTTTTCCCAGATCCCTGTGGAAAGGAAAATTGTGTAATTTCAATGTATTCTTGAAACTTTTGTGGCTAGTCGTACTCAATTTGGACAGAAAAAGACAGGACCAGATGAGATGAATAGTAAATGTCTAAATTACTCACCGGTTAATACAAAATTCCAGTGCACATCCGAAACCTCAATCATTATATTCACTATATTTTTTAGATTCATGGATTTCTTTCTACTGTCTGTTGCTTTTATTTTGGGATTCGGTTAATTGTAACCTTAACATGGTCACCTGTATATGCTTCGTTGTTGTCCCATATAAATTTCAATTGGAACAAAATTGCACTAGTCCTCAAACAAAATCGTTAATGTGACAAAATGGTACTGTAAATTTTCAACCAGTCTGATTATTTTTCCCAGTGCATGTCCGGCTGTGTCTGTCCCTTTTGTTATGTCCGTGGCAGCCCAGATTAATGTCTCAATTTGTCTAACTTTGAACTCCATCGTTAAGTAAAAGTCATAAACTTCCAAGTGAAATGTCCAATCCAGGCTGTTGATTTCCTTTAGGAAATTATCCCTTCGCGCCGTGTCTGGTCTCTAAAAAGGTATTGTTAAAGCATGTGAAGTAATATATTCCATTTTAGTATTGAATTCCAATTCATTGAAATGTGTCCCTTGTGACATGAAGTGCTTGGTGATGTGTTCAACAGGGTCTCCAGACAATGGTCATCTCCCCTGCTTGTTTGAAACTCTTTAAGAAAGAGGACTGGTAAGAACTATTAGGGGTTGAAATCCAAAACGATCACAAAACGAAGGAGGTGGCTTCTAATGATGTAACCTTTATTACACTGTATGTACATTGAACATACTCAGTATAAGAAGTTCCAGAAACATAAACACATTCTGTATAAAGAAACAATAACACAAATTAAGAAAATGACAAATTAGAGAAAAACATTCGAAATAAGACAGATTCCTAATTTCCGATCGAAACCCAAATTAATCCACTATTACGGTATAGAAGATTTAAGATGATGTAGTCATCATTAACTGCATTAACCCCTACAGTTTTAGTAACATTTATATCAATGCAACGGTTCTTTTATTTTCAATCGCAAGTTTCGATATTTAATCAGAATTACTCCTTATAACATGAAAAATTTGCAACCCGTTTAATTTGTCATGTTTTCAATTCTTTACAAACAAAAAACAGGCATAAACTCATATAAATGAAATCCTAGAGTATTATTTTATCCCCCAAATTACCTTAATTATGTCATAAAACTAGGAAAATGTGATAAACACTAATGCCAAGACAGTTCACATAACGCTTGTAGGTCATAGACTGTGTACATTACGCTTTGTCCAGTTTCCGACAGTTAACAAAAATGTGCGATTATATTTATCTCTAACTTTTAGCCTTCAAAAGATTTCTGTCATTTGTGAGTTGCATGATGTATAGCTACCACAAAGAAAACTAAAATATATACCTGAAGAGTGTATACCACGTCATTTTCGATGATCTCAACAAGAGACGACGTAACACACACGTTTCCTTCGACAGATTTCTAAGCTGTGCGCCACAACAGAACAAAAACTTAGTGTGAAATATAAAATGAAAATATAAAATATAGACGGAATTCTTAACAACGACTGAAGTTTTGCGATTATTCCACTGTAAATATAAAATCAGAATAAAGCTTCCTTCATCTCCAAGAAGTAACTAAGGACCAAGAGCCCGTTGTGTTAAGCGATCTTGCCTTTTTCTTGGTAAGCTTTAGGAGAGTTCAGACCAGACCATTCGTCTTTTGCGAAAAATTTGGAAACGAAAATGATTCAGTTAATTCCTTGGTCTGGGAAATTCGCAAGTTAAACTGTTAATATCCCGCCCCATTAAGTTATACGCTTGATGTAGTCCAGAACGGACACCCGGTAAATCTGAGTACTATCATTGTCATATTGACAGATGGGGGTGTCTCTTCCTACACAATTCTTGTGACGTTAAAACTAGGCTATATAAGAAATACGGTTTCAATCTTCCATGTTTGTAATTTGAGCATTTGTAAGCCTTTTTAGCTTTAAAGACACATTTATTTTCAAATCCCTCCTGGACAATTTATACAGCTTGGTTTGTCCTTTCACGAAGCACTAGTATTCATTTCGCACAAGGTGTCCACCAGCAATATTAACGTTTTGTGACAATATAGCCTATACCTTTTAACCAATCTGGCTGCATGACCATACTTATTTTAAGATAAAACTCACTTTATCTGTAAGGACGAATCGATCCCAAATATCACAACGACAAAATATTGAAACATCGCAGCAATATCAGCCAAATTAAAATTGAAGTGAATTATCAGCATTATAGACCAGGACCGTTTAGCATTATACGATTAGCTTTTCAAGTGATTCGAAGATATCCCGTTTCTGTTATATTTACGATATGATACCATTCATCCCTATTTTGGGACTTCGGGTAAAAGGTTTCAGCACTAAGCCTTCTATTTGAATTTTAGGTTACTAAGTGACAGAGATTTCCAGGAAAGGACATTGCATTTCTAGCAGATGTATGAAAATGACCGTTTTAAGACCGGCATAAGACAAAAGATAAATGACTATTTAGCTGGACCACGCAAACTGTTCTGAAATGACGGCATCAGTTACTCTGTTCATATCCATGTGCACGCAAGCTAATCTCGGAAACATTATAGACGCAGTATCCATGAAGTAAGCTATGAGCTTGTAGTGAACCAGCGGTTATATTCTGCCTCAGTTCTTCATGAAAATTATTCTACACATTATACCATGGTGACCGCTACATGTTAGTGGCCTACACTCGCAGAATCCTTTACTTTCCCAAAATCAGTGTATTATGTTTGTTCACCTCCATTGTACCGTATTAATACATATACACCCATTGCTGTGTATGAACAAAACTTGATTGCATTTAAACTCCCAGTCTATCTTATTTATTTTGTAAACTCTTAATATGCTTTATTTTACTTAATCCTGACATTTACACCCAATGAACTTTAGATGTACATTTCTCATATACTTTATTTATACATTTACTTTCTTTTATCCCGACATATCACAGTATAGAGCTTATTCTCTCAAAAGATCATGGCAAATCGATTTAGCGACTGATGCTACTTAATTTGTAGTAAAACATGCCATTCAACTGACCCGTCATGATAACCTACGTTATCGCTGTTACCACTTTACTCACCTAACAAAATCCGCTTTTCTGGATAAGTCTACAAGAGACCATAGTCATATCAGTATACCACTAATATACATATCTGATACTTGTATATGCTTTATTGTGGGGGTAAATCTGATTTCACACAGGAACGCCTCCTTTGATACCTGAAATGATCGATGTTGTCATGGTTATCTTGTTTCATCCCTGGGTCCATTTTGGACAGGATCTAGTGCCCGAAGACCGTGTGTGTGACTTATAGTGACACACTAGCCGTCAGTATATAGTGACTATATAAACACTACTGACAACAGGACAGTTAACCAGGTAGATTTGTAATACAGAGTGCTCTATTAGTTTGTTTATCAGTCATATACTGATGTCCAACCAATTATTGTCTATTGTTCATTAACCGTTTGTCCCGCTGAAACGTACACAATTCTGTAAATATTGAAACTTACGCGATGTAAATGTACTGTTGTGTTATTTAACAGATTGTCAGTCCCTGGAGCCTTGAAACGTCAGTTTAACTTGGTGATAAGCATACCTTCAAAATATAGACACGGGTAGACACACTCAACGACCCTAAAATATATATAACTTTACGGTTGGAGTGATACGGTTGTATCGATATATTCAGACATGCTAACAACTTCCGCTTCCTATTTGTTCTGAAATTAAGGTGTACAGTTATGGTAGACAAGATACCAAACTATTCAACTGGAAATAAGGTCGATGTCAACCACTGTGGTGTCACCGATTTTCGCGAGGTCGCCATAGAAACAAATTTGCGCGAGGTTGCCATAGAAACCAATTGTTATCCACCTAAGATAAATTTCGCCCTGAAGTCAATTTGTGGTAATCAGAATTAATAGTGTGTCATTTGAGAGGAGAAGACCTCGATTGTAATGACTTGTTTTATAATGAATATCTGTTCTACAGAATGCTACAAACGTCAGCAGTGTCAACTTAATAACGATGTCAAAATGTCTTCAAAATCATTTGTCAATGATAAAATGTTTATTAATGCATTTCAACTCAAAGCAGCTGTTCACTTGAAGTGTTTTATAGGTGGCTGCAATCCACATTAAGTTCAACTGATGTCTCCCTAATTAAACCAACAGCTGAACAGATACACAATGTGGGGATAGTTGCCCAGTTTTTTTTAAACTAAAACGCTATAAATGCTAGTATACTTTGAAGATCATAGCGTACAATAAATTTGTATTCTGACACCTCGTTTGATAACACTAGAGGATTCACTATCAATTCGTCGGCCAGATTAAATGTCATTTCATCTTTCCTATTGTACTAGACAAAGTAGAATAGTGATTGCACAAACCACCCTCTGATATATACTGAGTGCTTAAGGTTATTCCAATCATACAACGACCGTGTCCGCTAACAACAGATAGCTAATTTATTACCAACACAAAACGTGAAGTGTTTTATTGCTGTAGAAAGTACTATGTTGTCATTTCTGGTCAAAGACTGTACAGAGGTGATATACTGGCTTTCTAATAAATTTTAGGTTATTTCCTCAATTGTGCTGGTGGTTTATATCAGTAAGGTTATTTCATTTATAGGACAATAGCAGATAGCTTAACTTATACCAACAACACAATGCATGAAGTGTTTTATTGCCCTGGAAAATAAAACTTCATCCAGAGCTATGTTGACATTTCTGAACATTAACTGTACACAGTGCATAGACCGAATTCCCTATAAAATCCAGGTTAATTGTTCATTTGTGTAACTAGTTTATATACTCCTAGAACGGACTCTCTGTATCTTAGACGCAACCAACAAATGAATAAGTCGTCGGAGAGAATTGAATTATGCCAACATACAGGAGGAAATATGTTAATGGGAGTAGGCACCACGATGACAACGCATGTATAGTTGAATTTTAAGACGAAAATGCGGCTTTTCTTGAAGTGCTATAAACACACTGGCTTAACCAATCACCTTGCGGGTAGGTTTGGCAGCGAAAGATTAATTTTTTTAGTTTTTTCACACAGCAACTGTTCTTTTGT
>JARFOD010142513.1:0-13019 GCA_031763545.1 Mopalia muscosa
TTAATGTAAAATTTGCCCCCCCCCCCCCCCCCCCCCCTAGCTAAGCCTGCTCCATAGCAGGGATCAATTTTAAGTCAAAAATCGGCTTAACTTAAGTTTGAAACCTTTACTGAATACTAGTCAACCCATTATGACTTAGGACAAAATCTTAATTTTTGTCTCAGAATTAAGTCCAATTTTCGACTTAAGATTTCGACTTTCGACTTAAGGTTTTTATGAATACAGCCCCTGACCTAAAGCAGTGAAAAAAAGCAATCAACAATTTAGATGGACAAACTTTAATAAATTGCAAGAAAATATCAAAGGAATAGTAATTGTCAACAGTGCTTGGAGCTAACACACAAGTGTTGTTAACACAAGACACTTAGAGTTAAACCCGTTTGCAACAGTTCTTCACCTCTAAGATACTTAATAACTTTGTGGTGGGGAATAAACACTATTGGCCTTACTACACAACTGAAGACCCGTGTTACTAACAGACAATGATTAAATACATATTAAAATACAGTGGCTTCACCATTACGAGGCTTACTTGGAATAGGTGTGCCTGACAGACTGCTAGGTAAATATGGCAGTCTCTACACTAAGCTCATGGTACAAAAACAGGAATATCCTGGGACATCTCACTCAAAATACATCATGGAAGTCCACCAGCTTCGATGAGTTGTGTCATTCAACTCCCTGTCATTTAAATTATAACTTACTCCAGAGTTTCAGTTGGAAAGTTCACCAAAAGAGCGCCATCTGTACCCTGATGAACAAGGGAAATAACCGCGGGTTTCTTCTTGTTGTTCATCTACGGTGACCTCTCCTGATTTCGGATACTGATTCTAATAAGGCGCAAAACGCCATCGCCCATCATTTGGTATTTCATTTACACACAAGTTGAAAAAAATATCAAATACAGACTATGAGCTTATGAACAAACGTAAAGTAGTAACGGGTTGATGGCTATACCAAAGACATCGAAACTTGGTTAACATGGTTAACCTTAACTAATAGTTTTATTCTGAGTTACTCTATTCACCCAGGAGACGTAACTGTAAATTATGGGTATAGCGGCTTTGTCCGTCAAGGGATTTAACGAATAGTAAATGGGTACAAAAATCTCGGTCATCAAACATAGTTTAAGGTATTATTGGACCCCTTGGGCTAAAACTTAACGAAAGCGTTTTTTTTTTTTTTTTTTTCGTTTAGAGTAAAGTTAGTTTCTTGCACTTCGAGAACTAAACCCTGTAGAAATGCATTTCTTTTTGTTGACATTTACCCATTTTGCAATATTTGTAGGAATAATGATAACATTTTCACCACATTAAAATATATGGAATCCTGAGTATTCAAGCTTTCCCAAAAATATATACATATATATGGTACAGATAGAAATATATATGGTACAGATTTATATTTTTCCGCACAAGAGACTAAATACAACAGGTGTTCTGTAAAAATGCTAATTTTGCTTACCTCTACAAAGATTTTAACCATTTTTTTTATTGAAGACCACGTTTCAAAGTTAATATTTAATTAAGATGTCTGAATTCCTCTTAATTGAACTTGAAGGTAGAAGATTGACTGTAAAGAAAGACAGGAGAATATTTGATTTCCGAATAACAACCGAAGACGAATTAAAACCGAATTATCCAAAGGAAAACAAAGCAATAACACGTAGTATCGTAGTCAACATTTTACAATTTTGCTAAGTGGAATATATTTAATCGGATCAATTTAAACCAGCACTAACGTCACTAATGAACTGGGTGAATGGAACTCGGCTCAAAAGCACCGTTGTGCATTCACACGCTACGTCCAACAGGCTGTTACCCACTTTGCATTAAAGGTATGCATCATAGGTTGCTGTGTCAACGGGTCTAAAATTGCCATATCGATTGCATTAGTTAGGATCATGGAGAACCACCGATAACAACAGCAATCAAATCAAAATTTAATTTAAAAAAATAACCGTTTCAGCAATGGAAACAGAGATCCTTAATCTCAAGTATGTCAGTTAAAGACATGCGTTCTACAAAAACGAAAGTTAATTCTTTCGGCTGTCGACTATTGGTTTTTTATAGCTCATTCCTTGATATGAAATGTGAACAAGAGGATGGGATTTGAAGCAACCTGTTTGTCGTTCGAATGCACACGGAATGGGCTTTTAAAGGCGATACCGTGAGGTAAATAGAGTTAGATAGTTGCTACAATAGTCACATGAAGTTGTGTGGTGTAATAATTTCGCATTACGGATTGTGTTTATACACTCTAGATATCGACAAATTATTCTCTTAGTCAATCAAGATTCTTCTAATATTTTTTTTTAAATATGTGTTATACAATTGTTAAAAAATTATGGAACAACGTTATTATGAACCAACTCTTTGTGTAATTTTGTCAAACCCTTATTGAAAACACTTACAAGCCAGGCTTTGAGTTGTCGGACGTTGGTTTGTATTGAAGTTTGGCTCGTCGATTATTTTGATACCTAGTAAGCATGATGAAGATTCGCTTATTTGCAGAATTCACATTAAGATTGTTTTTTGGATTGGGATTAAGTAGTTGAGATTATTTCACTCGCATGAGGGCGGACCACCCCAATGGGTGACGGATATCACCCTCAACGTCACTACAATACAGGGCGATTACAGGGCGTAATACAAAAACATCCCAAACAAAGCGGCTCCCTGTCCCCTTTAGCTCTGAGATCAATAAGGCAACATAAACTCCCTCCATTCAACCCCATTAACCAGTAGAGCCCTTAGAATCAAACTTTTATACAGGTTTTTGATATTACAGTTTTCCCGAAAAATGAAGACGTTGGTTAAGTCCCCTTCCAATCCGGAAATTCACAAGCTTGTGTTATTCTATCTGCTTGTACTCTCATTCATCAGCGTCCTTTCTTTGTGGCTTCTGATAAAATACTGCCCGTTTGTCGCAAATTTACAGAACATCTATTATACTCTTAAACGTCCATGGGAAATTCTTTGTAAGCCGTTTCTGGTCTAAAACGTCATACAGACTTCGCTTGGCTACCGCTAAACGATTAATAGGGGAACAGTATAACGAGCACAGATGCTTTTTCGTCACATAAAAACGGCTTATGCCTCAGTTTTGATAAGCTGTAGCCGGCTTGATGATAACGGCGAAGTACGAAAGGCAAACAGAACTTCTGGGGAATATAACGATATTAATACAGACTTTCTCGGAGCATTGTGTAAGGCCATAGAAGTCAGTACAAAAGGGAGATAATGAACATAAACGGTTGTAGAATTCTGATAATTTTTTATAAGAGTTACCGCCCATGAACAACAAGGCAAGGGTCTGAATTCATGAAAGGTGTCTCCTGTCACGCATAATTGATCACTTATTGTCTTAATACTTAAGAAGTTAACTTTTAAATAATTGTTAATTTTGATGAATAATATTTTATATGGGTAACTTTTGTTTTGTAAGTCAAAACATAATATTTCTAATCTAGCGTCCATAGAAATAAAAAAGGAGGGTTTTTTTGTATAAAAAGGTATTCGTTGAAACAAATAGATTTCAAGCCATGGAGTACTTGCAAAATTAAAACGGCAATAATAGCCAAATTAAAAACACTCAATTTCAAATACTGAACGCCTTTGTATGACAAAAGTTATATCAACTGAAAGCCTGAAAAAGATACGAATGTGCCAGGATGTAGTCAGTTTATTAATACACGTCGGTATTGATTGGTTCACTAAGGTATTATCGACACTTTTAATCACACGACCAATAACCAGTATCAACCAGTAAGAAATACCAGTTAAATAACATTGTAATAAGTTTATGTAGACCCTAAAAATTAATAGTTTACAAAGATAAAATTGTTAACCACTAGCTTATTTAGAGGGCATTTATCAGTGAGGAACATTTATTAAATATTATGTTCTTTGGCATTTCGTTAGTCTTGGTTATAGGATTGAACGAATTACAGATTCTTTAGCTATGATGTCAAGAAGAAATAAGTCGTTACCATTGTTCAAATTTGACGTGATACTTACATTACCCCTCTCCCCTAATACACTCCCAATACATCCCCCCGAATGCATCCTCCTCTCGTCCACCCCTCCCCCTTCCCAATACATCCCCTTCCTCCCCCGAGATAAGCAATACTGGTTTATAATCCTGAAATATTGACAAAAACTGGGTGCGAAATACATCCTGACAGGAAAGAAGCAATGGTTATGTGCATGGGTAACAAGAGAATGGATTATAATACATACATGCCGCTATAAAATTGATAATATTACGTTTACTATAATATTACATGTGTAATATTAAATGGTTGCAGTGTCACTTCACTTGTATTAATAATAATGATAATATTAATATTCTTTTGTAGCTTTTGTAAATTTTGGTGTAAAATTCATTTGAACCATTTGTTCTTATTGTAATTTATTTATATAATTTTAGTGAATATCTATATATAATGTATAAATAACGATATTATAGAGTGTATGTATAATGTAAATAATTTCCTTAATAAATTAATCTGTCCTTAAATATGTTGTGTAGAGTTGTATTCTGAAATGCACCAAGTCTGGGGTTTTTATTCTAACCGTGTATCACTTTTTTCAATGTCTTTTAACATCATTTGACATTTATCATAACAAACTACTTTATATGTGATACTTTGTATTTGATAGAAAAATATAAGCTCAATGACAAAATATATCATTTGGCATTGAGACGTTACCGGAGTTGTAAGTCCACTGATGTTGTTATTGTTTTATACTCTAAAAAATATATGATTTAAAACAGTGTGCGTTTCAAGTCTAAACTTGGATGCTTTGTTTTAATTACCCATTGCGCTGAGTGAGCATCCAGAAGAAATCAACAAGAATTATCCATAATTTTATGAATTTATTCACCTACTATTTATAAAAATTTATTTTCAACTGTACCTCGAATTGTCGTTAGTATAAAATGGGATATTTCAAACCCATCGGTGTAAGAACTGTTCATTTTAAAATGCGTGGTGTTCTATTCTATGGAAGCTTAAAAAATAAAGTAGGAAAAAAATAGATATAGATTTCCTATATAGTGCTTGAGTATTTGTGATTTAAAATAGTGCATTAACCTACAGCTTGTGGAAAGGTGTTCGACCAGAAGGCTGGTTCAAGCAAACAAGATCAATCCCCACACCTGTTGTATTATAATGCTTATAGCTACAGAAGCCAGCACTGTCACCTTTAAACCATATCATATATCGGACATACCTAAATAGACAATATTTTCGCTATTTTTGGGACACTGCCCTAGCTTGAACAGATTCTAGTTCAGACAATTTTGAGTGCTGAAACCCGCTCGGGAATCGAACCCACGACCCACAGGCACTGAGTTGCCAACAGTAATTGCCGACTACCTAGGCGGCACACCACTCAGCCTGTCGGCGTTCTGAAAAAATGACGTTTTCAGCTGGAGTCTAGGTAGCAGACATTCAGTACCTCTCTAATAGGACTGTTTAACACAACTCGAAAAACTGAAAGCAATACGACACAACAAATCAGTCATACTTTAATAGAGAGAATGCATATTGCGTATGTTTTTTTAATCCAACAACTGCTCTAACATTAATTTAAGTTATAACGATTGACCGATTCATTGATTAACTGATTAAATAATTAATTAATTGATTGATTGATTGATTGATAGATTGATTGACTGATTGATTGATTGATTGATTGATTCATACATTCATTCATTTGTTTCATTAAGTAGGATAAAATGTATGATTAATTGATTGCTTTACAGATTGATTCGTTGACTGATTGACTGTCTGACTGAGTGCTTGATTGATTTTAGGCTCACAATTTCAGTACTCATCCTGTGGTTCGGTGGCGGGAAGGGGCGACTTTTATTTGCCCTGTTGTACTCCACACTGAACGGAAACACTATCTGTTGGGATGTTTTAGGGTTTAGTGATTGTTTTATCTTGTTAGGTTAGTAACAAAGGGGGTTCTTTCGCACATTGGGCTCGCATGACGTCATAGGAGTGAACCCACCATAGGTGCGATCTTTTAAAGCCCAAGTCAAAGAAACGAAAATAATTGGACTACTGAACTACTGGGAAATAAACTTAAAAACGTAAGCAGGTGTTACCATTGATCCAAAGTATCGTCCTCTCTCGAATCTCCATTCAAACTCTCTTAATAAGCTGGGCAGAAAGAGACAGCTCATACTAACCATGGTTACAATGTCAGCCATTACTAAATGGTAAGATCTCTTGCTTTTGTTATTTTACATTTAGCGTTGAATGTTACTAAAACAGTCTTTCTGGTTGGTTGATTCACCAAGAAAAATCTTTAGAAATGGCAGTTTTATCCCAAAATCTAATTTGATCAATTATATCAGCAAAGTTGTTATTTACAACAACAACAACAACGAATTCTTTCTTAATGACATAGCCTACTTGCTATAAAATCCCCGTATTTTACATTAGATGTTCCAACAAAGTCCTAAACGCTTATCATTTAATAGAAAGGGAACAATATTACGAGAAAATTCTCTTTATCCGTAGCCAAATGTTTTTCGAAATCAAACAGGTATGTTTGTACACAGGGGCTCGGTACCATAGGCCGTATATGTATACAGAAAAGAAGAAGGGAGAATACTCTTGGGTCGACCTAGCTTTAACCGTGATATAATTCAACCGATTCGGGTCCACTGAACACGTAAAATAAATTAACCTCGCCTCTCCATGAGACAATTAATTCATTTTCATATCCTAACTCTTAATTGTGATGTTCCTTATCTGTAATTCCTAAATTTTGACTGCAAACAAAAAAACGATCGCTCTTGGTCCTATTCAATATATAACCGATGTATTCGGTTAACTGTGATTGGACAATGGTGTTATGTTTTCGATATGAGCCATTCACAGCAAAATGACTAAAATCTAACGGGCGCAATACAGAAAGTTTTTGTAAGGCGACTGTGTACATCTTTTACTCGACATTGGCGAGGAAGTAGATTCTGTCAACACTTCCTAATATGGCGTTTCGTTTCCCATACTTCTTGCAGTTTTACTCATCGTGCAGCTAATAAATGTTGTTAAAATTTGTTTCAGGTGTTCTGTAACAATAACTGTCAGTATCTGCGGTGTTTGTGTTGCCACAGTTCTAGTCTGCCTTCTCGGTAACCAACAACAAACAGTCGCACAGTCACGATGGAACCCAACAAAATTCAACAGAGGATACTTGACCACCAGGATGGAAACATTTCGAAGCGAACTGAACAACGAACTCGATGAAAGGGCAGCGGAAGGAAAACCGAAATTACCACGCGAAGTGCAACCGTCTCAAACTCCACCGTCATCTGAAGTTTCTGAAAGACAAAATGTCAATAACAAGGCAAATAAAGTCGCTACGAATTCGACCGAAAATGTGTCGTGTGACAAAGAAATAAAGCATATAGGCTTTGTAAAGGTGCATAAAGCAGGTTCAACTACAACGATGAACATTTTACAAAGATTTGCCTACACGAAGGAACTGCTCATAGCCCTACCTAAAATTGGGAATGGGATAAGAAGAGGGTTCAGTAATCTTGTTAACATTCCACGTAACCTGAAGTTCGATATGATTATAAATCACGTGAATTATTACAACAGGGATCAGTTTGAAAAAATACTCCCGAGCGATTCCAAATACATTGGTATAGTTCGAGATCCACTTGAGGTGACTATGTCAGCATTTGAGTATTACTCTTCGGTTTACCATAAGTACAGTTCAGTGAAAGGCGAAAATAGACTTATAACATATTTACAAGATCGCGAAAGGTACGAGCCTAGTCGGGCTGGGCATTCTTTTACAAATAACCGGATGTCCTATGACTTTGGTTTGAAGCAAGAGCATTTTCACAACCCGGAAAAAATATCTGAATTCCTCGATGAATTGAACTCAGAGATGGATTTTGTTATGGTGCTGGAAAGATACGCAGAGTCTCTTATTTTGCTGAAAAGAAAATTTTGCTGGCACATTAAAGATATCTTGTACCTGACGAGGAACAAAAATAACGCGAAAACTAAAGTAACTTTTGCTCCGGACGAATTGGCGTATCATCGTAACTTCTCTCTCGCAGACAACATGCTCTATGATTACTTTATTAAACGATTTCAAGAGCAGTTGGCTAAATTCGACCAAAACAGTTTTCAGGAAGAAGTGGAGTATTTTAAGTCATTACTTATACAAGTTAGTAAATACTGTGAGAAACTAAGAGTCAGTGGATACGTTTCAGACGATGTTCCTTTACTTATCATCGACCAAAGCCCCTTTAATGACAGGTTCAACGTATCGACAAAAGACTGCCGTTTAATGTCGTATAAGGAATTGGCTTTTTGTGCCGTATCAAGATCGAAACAAAGAAAGTTTCTGAAAAAAAATTAACTCAGGCAAGAATTTATCCAGTTTATGTGAATCACTATAGAATTTCACGTTTTGTTGTCAGATTCCAATACTGTTTTGGTTTAGTGACAAAATTGAGGATATGTCTTGTATTGTAAAAACAGACTCATACCAAGCAGATCTTTGTCATCCGACTATAGTTTTAGTAAATTTAGTATTGCTCTGTTTTTCTGCAATAAATACAGTTTGATAAAAATGTTGTATTTTTCATACTATTACTGATTTACTAGTTTCGAATTTTTCTTTGTCGAAGCCATAGACAGCGATTTTTCATAAATATTTTTAGATTACACGACATACATGTAGATACGGAACATCATTAAGGTGAAAAAGACGTCATCACACATTTCATCCTTATCAAACAAACAGAGAGCTAAGAGAGACACGTAAGCGACAAACTGAGATGTTTTTGATGGGCTTCGCGTGATTTTGTGACAAAAGTGAAAATACATCTGGTTTCTTGACTAATTAGGCTGACAAAGCTGAGTTAAATAAACGAAATATAGTCTTGCTGATGTACTATAGGAAAAGTCTGAAGTATTAACTGAACAGATGTTGACATTGATCCTATAGGTATTTTCCCCTTTCCAAACCAGTCTCCCACAAACTATTTTAATTGGCTGCACAGAAAACACACAGGAACATCAGATGAAAGCAGATAACTATACAGTACAAAACAACAATGTCAACCCTCAACAAATGGTAAGATGGCTTCATTTACTTTCTATTTCCGTTTGGTATCGTGTTTAATGTTTCATAAACAAACATTGAAACTTGTTTCTGTTTGGCTGATAAAATATAAATATATTCTTCAGTTATGGGAATTTTAAAAAGACCAAATTTCCATATAAAAATTATTGACTTAAATCTGTTGGACTAAGACATTCTAATAATTCACATTCGAAAACGATCCGACCTAATGTATTGAGTTAACTTTCATTTCTGCGGTCAAATGCATTTTTGTGACAAGACAAGTATATCCCTAGGGTCGTCTTATTTAAGTGGAATGATATCGGCTTATCTTATTTTAAATCTCGTTTATTTAATATGGGTGGCAATGTGTAGGCCTATTGTTTACTTGCAATTTAATTTTAGAAACTGCTTTACGACTACTACACAACATTGCAACATGCAGTTGTAAGTACCTCGGGGCTCCCTCTTTTCATTGAACATATACTGTAATAGGCTTTCACCAGTGAATTTATACATGCTTTCTAGACACCATTTCTTTAGATCGTATTCTGTATCATGATTAAATGAGCAATAGTAACGAGGGGTTATTAAATGTACTAGCACATTACTTCACGAAGTACAATCAATACCATATGAAAGACATTGATTCAAAGCAGTTTTTCCTTGTTTTGTTTTGTTGTTGTTGCCCCCAAATATTTTTAAAACTAAGTACAATTTACTTTAAGCTACAACTAAATACATATTGCTAGGTGTTTAGTTTACATAGGGCATACCATACATATTATTTATCCATTATATAATATTTCATTGACATCAGGTTTTACACATTTTTTGTTTTAGTGAAAATCAGTATATTTTATATAGTGCCTTGTAATATCTATGCAACTTAAACTTATTTGTAAACTTTATTTTAGGCGATCCGTAACTCTTACTGTGAGTATCTGCGGTGTTTGTGTTGCCACAGTTCTGGTCTGCCTTCTCGGTAACAGCCAACACACAGGCGCGAATCCAGGATGGAAGCCAGTCAATTACAACGGAGGGAACTTAATAGACAGGATCGAAGCATTTCGAAGTGAAAAGAACAAAGATCTCGATGAGCTTGCAGCTGAAAGACCGGCAACAATACAGAATGAAGACGAAATGTACCAAAATACACACCTCCAATCAACTCATGTGTCAGAAGAGCCAGACGTCACAAACAATTCAAACAAAACTACGACGAATCGGACTGACCATTTGCCATGTCACAACGAAATAAAGCATATAGGGTTTGTAAAAGTCCACAAAGCAGGTTCAACAACCATGATGAACATTTTACAAAGATTTGCCTACATGAAGGAACTGCTCATAGCTCTACCTAAAGTTGGAAATGGGCTACGAAAGTTAACTAATCTCGTTCATATTCCCCATGACCGGAAGTTTGACATGATTATAAATCACGTGAATTATTACAACAGGGATCAGTTTGAAAAAATACTCGCAAGCGATTCGAAATATATCGGTATAGTTCGAGACCCACTTGAGGTGACTATGTCAGCATTTGAGTATTACTCTTCTGTGTATCACAAGTACAAATCAGTAAGAGGTGAAAATAGACTTGTTAAATATTTACAAAATCGCGAAAGGTACGAGCCTAGTTCGGCTGGGCATTCTTTTACAAATAACCGGATGTCCTATGACTTTGGATTGAAACAAGAGTATTTCCACAACCCGGACAAGATATCTGAATTCCTTGAAAAATTGAATTCAGAGATGGATTTTGTTTTGGTACTTGAAAGATTTACAGAGTCTCTTATTTTGCTAAAAAGAAAATTTTGCTGGCACATAAAAGATATCTTGTATCTGACGAGGAACAAAAACAAAGCGAAAACAACGGTAACTTTTACTCCGGACCAGTTGGCGTATCATCGTAACTTCTCTCTGGCAGACAACATGCTCTATGATTACTTCACAAAAAGGCTTCAAGAACATTTGGCTAAATTCGACCAAAACAGTTTTCAGGAAGAAGTGGAATATTTTAAGTCATTACTAACACAAGTCAGTGAATATTGCCAAAAACTTATACTTAATGGATTTGTTTCAGACGATGTTCATTTGCTCATCATCGACCAAAGTCCTTTTAACGATAAATTCAACGTATCGTCACAAGACTGCCGTTTGATGTCGTATAATGAATTGGCATTTTGTGACGTATCAAGATTGAAACAAAAAGAAATTTTAAGTCAAGTAGCATAACTCGCGATATAATTTTATTATGGTGTCCAATAATTCTTCCTGTATTCCTTCAACCCCAAAGCCATTGCTTGCAATAATTTTCATTAAAACGTCATGGTTATTAAATATGTGGTTTTATTAAGTAAGATTAAAGTTTGGAATACTTCTCATTGTGATACACTCAAGACTATTGCATATATGTTTAATGCTGTAAATGGATGTTATATCGCAGCGAATGTCAATCATATAATTTTAATTTTAGGATTTCAGGTTGTTTGTTTAGTTCTACAAGAAATACAACTCGATGTAACTATTTTATTCTACTGTGCTTCTTACCGCCTTCGTCGGATCTGTTTTTACTAGGACACCTTTGTGGCGTACAGGGATGGCGTAAGCCCATTGAGTAGCGTAATCAACTCTGTGTGAGTTCTTTTACTCAAAAACCTTTAAAAATGTAGTAGACAAGCAATATTTGTTTATAAAATATATATAAACACACATACGGATACCTTGAACACCAGTCAGATTACTCGTGACATTTTAATAACATGTCATTAAAACGTCTTTAGCGATTCACAAGATTCACAATTTGTTTGTAGCTTCTTAGTTAGTTCTTCCTGTTTGGTGGTAACACTGCACCTGTAACTTCTCAATTGTGTGTAACAGAAGTCACACAACGCGTTTAAACTGCTTAAACGAATCCACCAACCACTGTAAAGCATTGGCTTTACGATTCCTACTACATAAATTCCATCCGGCCATCCGTACTTGAAACAAAAACATTTTACTGACCGCTTCAAGTAGTAGGCCTATACTCTGACAAAACCACTCAATTGTCTTGCATATAGCAATAGTCAACATAATTCTCTAAGCACCTGATTTTACCCGATCCACTTCCTCCTCAAGCTGTACCCCGACAGAACCCGACATACAAACTTATGCGGTGTCTAAAGGAACCCACTTCCTCCTTAAACTGTTCCCAGACAGAATCCAATAATCAAACTTGTGCCGTGTCAAATGGAACCCCTTCCTCCTCAAACTGTACCAGACAGAATCCGACAAACAAACTTAAGTTGTGTCTAATTGAACCAGCTCCCCCGTCTTACTGTACCCAGGCAGAACCCGGCAATTACCTTTTTTGCCAGAAGCCACTATCCCTGCAAAATCTTAATCGGTTTATACAAAAGCGGTTGAAAACTAAACTCCTTGTTAACTCGACATACACCAGCACATTGCTGGAAAACCCTCCGCCAACTTAACCTGTAAGAAAGTTAAACGTGCAAGACATCAAACAACCAGCCTGGTGCTGCTTGTATTTTCGTTATTTTGGAAAAACACTTTCTTAGTTAGAACATATACCTCTTCAGAAAATTGTGTAGGTTGAAACCCGTCCGGGAATCGAACCCACGACCCTCAGAGTTAGGCACAGAATCGCCAGCAGTAAATGCAGGCTACCTAGACCACTCGGCCACCCGGCCTTCTTTTAAATAGAAGGTTAGTCAGCCGGAGTCTAGATAGCGTGCATTCACTACCTCTCTGATAGGAGAGTGACACAACTCCCAAAGCTGATAGCAATGAATAATTTTTGTGTCTTTTAGAAAGTGAATATTAACAGAATTTTCGTTATTTTGGAATAACACTTTCTTAGTTAGAACATATACCTGTTCAGAAAATTTTGTAGGTTGAAACCCG
>JARFOD010142535.1:0-13019 GCA_031763545.1 Mopalia muscosa
AGAAGGCCGGGTGGCCGAGTGGTCTAGGTAGCCTGCATTTACTGCTGGCGATTCGGTTCCTAACTCTGAGGGTCGTGCGTTCGATTCCCGGACGGGTTTCAACCTACAAAATTTTCTGAACAGGTATATGTTCTTATTAAGAAAGTGTTATTCCAAAGTAACGAAAATACTGTTTGTAAACGTGTTAATTTGCAATATTCCCTATACCGCCTATTTTAAAAATCGTTGATTAGCCCTCCCTTGCCGTAAACCGAAAACGTTAGTTAGCAAACGGACGTCACTCTGTTGTCGTAACGTCATAGCTGAAAACTCCCGTATTTTCAAACTTCATATATTGCATGTGCTAGAGGCTGCCTGAAAAATGAATAGAAAATACCCCGATGTCATTTTAAAATCAGGCAGAGGGACGCTGCATACTTTTACTTAAAATGCTTTTGATGTAATATTATTCCGTTATTATGGCCCTGTTAGCCAGGGAACGGAATTCGATTCCCGATGGAAGCAAGCAAAGTTTTCCTTTCCTGCATTAAATATATTTTATTGTGTGCAAAAAACAAATGAGCACAATAACCGGAACGCAATGTTTAATCTCCTCGCAACGAAATTCGCAGCCTTTTTCTTGATCAAAATTCGCTTTCCTTCTGTCTTGATTCTCTGTTCCTCAGTCGGTTTTACTCAATTAATCTACATCCGCGTGCCAGTGTGATTTCTTTTTACAAAGATGCATATCTATATGTGTAATTACTGGAGCTATTGGTTAAGGCGAAACTCCCCTCAGTATCAGACAGGTTGTAACACTCATTCTCTTCAACGGATATTTTCATTGGTTAATTTCTATAGCTCTAGAATACCAGTTTGTAGGTTGATATATTCCTAACCAAGACCCAATATCTTGTTGGCTACATATACAAAAAAATACTTTATATACCATGTAAAATGTCATTACCTTCTCTCGAGATGGTTGCATATAGGTAACCCATAACACATCTCGGGATTAAGATCTATAAAGAAACTTGTTACTGGGAGTGTATCTAGACCATAAGATGATTCGTCGATTTTATTAAATTTATACCCCTATGCCAGTGTGAATGATTTTTTTTAAAGAAAATGTATGTGTGATTAACTATTATCATATAGTTAACAAAACTAAATTATCTGTCTCTACAATAAAAAATATATATTTTATAAAAAAATCGAAATAAATCATATTTCAGCAATCTGTATTGTTTCAGTGTCTTGGATTAAAGCGAAAAAATATTTGGTTCACTATAAATCATTTGGAATTGTTTTCTAGTGTAGGAACCTGTTTCACATACTTGAACCCTACCTGATCATGTTTTCCAACGTTTCACCTCCGCCCCTGGCTATTTGTACTCAACTGCCAGGCTACCAGGACACTTGTTCCAATGTTGTCTTTGCCCTGCACTCGACAAAGTGTGGTATCAAATCAGGCTTATGTAAAGAAACAGGCCATGTGTTTTTCAGGAATTTTAAGAAAACGTGCAAGCTTCAAAATAACCTGATTTAATATATCGATTAAGATCAAATATTTTCAGAGAACGACAGTTACTCCCCTTGGCGTTACTTTTTTTAAAATAACAAATGTCGTATGATAAGATTAGACGTCTTTCTGGACCAAAGGCAAAATAACAGGATACTTTTATTTAAGAGAGAAGAGATGAAGTCTCATATACAGGTCAGTACGTTTGGTTTATTTATATTTCATATTCACATAGCTAGCGTCCGGGTTTTGCTAAAGTACAGACTGTAAAACAATTATGGCGTATTAGGAATGGAAATTAGTGTTATTAGCACTTGTAGTTCTTAATCAGTAGAATTATGTTCGTCATATATGGTAGAGTAGTGTGTATGGATTGCAGTAGATTTTATAGACAAGGCCCTGCTTTATGCCAAAACTTATATGAGGGTATGTAAGCCTAGAAGACGAAGAAAATCAATTTTACGGTAGGCCTACTTTAATCAAAGTTTTGTAGATGAAAATGCAATTATAATGCGTGAAATAAAATACTACCTTTATTAGCAGTTAAGCAGCATTCCACAGTATCAAGTTTTAATTAGGCTTTAAAAGTACAAGAGTCCCAAAGACGGGCGTCTGAAAGGGAGCCTCTGGCTGCCCTGGTAGTTTAGAGCTTTCGCGCAAAAAATAGCGGAAGTGTTCACGGTCTCAGTGTCACTGTCTGTCACAACATGCATTGTAGCACAATGTATAGGGCTAATTCCTCCGTCTTTGATCTCAACCAGTGGTTAAAGTTGAAAATTGATCCACCGCTATCGCAGGCCTCGCAAAACATATATTTTTCTCTGATTTTTTTAGATACACTGAAAACGAGGATAAGAATTTTACTAACTTGCAATATTTATTTTCTGACGGGTTTGAATCTTATTTTTGCAAAGGGAGATAACTTATACGTGTCAACTCGGGCGAGAAACTCCAATAAAATTTTATTTTATAAACGTCAGGAAAGAAAGAATGAGCTAGATTATTGTGACTCATGTATCCAAAAAAATCATAGATAAATCAGATATAGGTTTTGAGAGGCCGGCGATAGCGCCGGATCACTTTCAACATCATGGGTTGAGATAGGGCTAAGACGGAGGAATTCGCTCTATTCAATGAGCTACATGCATTGCTATGTTTTATACTGATGCCTTTTTATGTTTTGTTGTCATTACTGTAAAATTGGTTTTCTTCGTGCACTAGGCTGACACACCCTCATATAAGTTTTGTCATAAAGCAAGACCATTTCGAATGTAGGAATATTACCGCAAATTGTTCAGTCGTCGTTTGGAAAATTACAACTGTATGAAAACGCATGGACTATGTCATCATGTCGGTCAGCTGGTGATCTATGTGATTCGTTTTAAAGATATTACCAAATGTAGTGGTTCTTAATTCAAATAATGGTTTGCATGGCGCTCGGTTTTCCCAACGTCGCGGTCTGCGTTGAAAAGAGGGTAATTGATGGTAACATAATGGCCATAACATGGTAATAGATGGTTTTTGTTTACAGAACATGATTCCGTCTGGCACGCAATAGAGAAGTGTCATTTAAATATGATTGTCTGATAGTAGAAGTATATGACGCATTTTCCTTAGGCCTATTGTTTTTAAGTTTAAAATACTCTGCTTAAGAAATCTTTTAAAAAAGAGATTTCTAATATATTGTTTATCGTAAATTTTACCACTTAGCTCAGCGAAAATTGTACAAAATGCAATTCTTTACTTTACTTTAATGGAGTACCAATATGGCCATTTTACAATAACTATCACAATGGCCTTAAACTGAATGCTGTTTCGAGCGCATTTAAACGCATAAACTATCAGATCAACATACAGATAGGAGAGTGGAATGTGACACCTCACTCAGCGTAGATTAATGCGATATTACCAGATATCAAACATATTGTTTATCGAACAGGTTTACACAGCGAGAGTCTGTAACTAAAAGAAATATTACTTATTGATTAAAAGTATCTTATGTTAGGACAAATCCCATGCCATAGTCGTGAAACGTTTCCAACTATCAATAGTTTATTGCTACAAAGGCCATACGACTTTAAATGTCAGTTCCATTGCACTCTAGATGTGTTGCAAGGGTTACAATTAGCTTTTTCTGTAGATATATAGACCTTTTAATATTTATACAAATGAGATGTCATGAGACAAAAAAAAAAACATTTTGAGGTAAATTCACTTGAATAGTTTAGTGTTGCGTAATTCAAATGTTGAATATATTCTTGTTATTCGAGTTTTAGTGGCTGATCCTCTATAATAGTTATTGGGCACTCAAACAAAAACACATTGTCACATATGGTTTATACACTGTAAATTATTATTTCTTTCTATCCAAATGTATATGTTTACAAATAGAGATTTAGAACTACTGAGGTCTTTTTCTGGTATAGCTTATGTTGAGCGCTTAGTGATTCGTTGGGGTTGCATATTATTATGTCAGCGTTACATTAATGCAAAACATGTTTAAAAATTGTACATACTATTCTTCCGTCCGTCGGTTCGTCCGCACGTCCGTTCGTCCGTCCGTCCGTTTGTGTGTCTGCCTGTCTGTCTGTCTGTCTGTCTGTCTCTCTCCCACTCCCCCTCCCTCTCTCTCTCTCAGCAATAATGATCTCAAGTATATCTGATTGCAAAGTTAAGTGAAAAATGTCCGTAAATAACGTATGCCACAATAACAATATAGACTAGTGAATTAATACAGCAAACCTGAAGTGGACGATTTCAGAACCTTCTAGGATCTAAAGATCGGCACACGTTTATTACAGTTAATTAACGGGTCGATCAGAAACAAAGATATAGATTTAAGTCCATATAAATACTTATGTCACATTATAATTATAGAGAAAGATAATCTACAACCTCCAAAACATTTTAACACTAAGCTAAGGGCAGGTTGTTTGAAGAGTAGCAATGCTGTCTTTACTTAGCACTGGATAAAGATGAACTTTCCGTCAGTAACACTTCACATGTTATGGTTGTACCAGTGTCAATTATTGTTGGAATACATCGCCGCTTATAAATTAAATACCCTTAAGCGAAGGCGTGAAACGTCAATCAATCAGTCAATTAATCAATCATCAATCAATCAATCAATCAGTCAATCAACCAATCAATCAATCAAGCAATCAATCAAGCAATCAAGCAACCAATCAATCAATCAATCAATCAATCAACCAATGAATGAATGAATCAATCAATCAATCAATCTATCTGTCAATCAATCAATTAGCACATTTGAGATGCCATTACGCTGTTTTTAAATAGAAAAAAATTTCCCTCAGCAGTCATTTACGGTCATTGGAGTATGAACGAAAAAACCGAGGTGCAAACTGTATGAATCCGCACTAGCTGGGTTCCTTGTGAACACCACTAAAACTTAATTATATCACTTTAAACGCAATAAATGTTATTTTGTTATAAACAGGAAACGAAACTGAACACGACATGACTGTGGACGGTGTGACAAATGAGATAACTTGACTACTACTTGATTTACCATTTATAGAGAGCCTTGGAAGAACTTGGTTTTGTTATAAGGCTATATTTTTGTTACAAGGACATAAATAATTACTAACAATTATAATAACCTATGGTGATAAGTTTGATTGGAATGGCCGACCGAGGACGTATTAATCTACAAAGAAAGAACAGCCCCAAATACAGGGGGAAAAAAGCAAATGGTATTAAAGTGCACCTGGTTAATAACAATTTGTCTGCCAATACAATGCTCACAGCGACACAATTAAAGCGGTTATTTCCGACTAGCTGTGGGCCCACATCATCTGAGCATTAGTCTCCAGGATCTGTAACTTTACCAAAAATATTCTAATTATTCACACTCAACTTATTTTTAATACTGTCAAAGGAATTTACATAAAAGTCTAAAGATTTTAATTTAACATTTTTTTTTACAACGTTAAGTCGTTTTTCTGCCCAACTCGTATTTAAATTCTGCCATAGTCACTTTCGCTAGATTGCATCTAGATATTAGATCCAAATTTTCTACACTTTGCTTCACTTTTCACTTGCTGAGAGAAAAATTATCGAATTTGACCAACAAAATATGGACATGATCATCTAAAAATATTTGGCGTTTGAAGGTTTTTTTTCACTATTAATAATCTATAAACTGAACATGGCCTAAATCCAACAAATCTATCCATCCATTTGCTATGCCTATACCCGGAATCCGGATGTTGCATTTCGGGAAATGTTTAATTCCGCTTAACAAGTCTTTGGGTGATTTACGGTAGATTCTTTCTGCTTGTAATCAAGGGAAGGAGTAATCACTGACTAAGGTTGTTTTAACCCACGATGTCTTTACACGACACGGATGACTTCAGAAGAGGGGCTCGGCGTCAAAATCACACAGGCGTGTCCGAACTACAATGTAGGCTAGACTTTACCGGTTAATAAGTATAAGATACTGCATCTACATCTTCACCGGTTTACACTCGAAGTTTTACCATGTGGGGCAGTGAGAGTTTTTACAGGTCCTTGTTTTAATAATTATAACCCACAGGGCGATTGTCTTAACACATTTACCCCTCTACTGGTGTACACGGGACTGGATCTAACCACTGTATACCTATACCTGTAGCGAGATTGGCTGATCTTACAAGGTAAGAGAAGATACATATGAAAGATTTATTCTTTAATATACCACTTGATATTGCTCGAAATTAAACGTGGAGATAACTTCAGCAAAAGTCAATTTGAAAGGCAAATTATTTACTGTATTAACCTACTTGAGAAGTAACGGTTGCCGATGAAGCATTCAGCTTGTAATACAAGAATGAGATTTTATGTAAATATATCGACCACACCTAGATATGACTATAATCATATTAACATGACAGTGTTTCTTTCTCTACTACTAATTTAGAAATTACACGCAAACCCAAACTTGTCCTCCCTATCCATGGCGTACTCAGGCTGACTCTCGAATAGCTAATGAAGGCGAACCATACAGTCTATATATGTATGAAGGATGACACAAAGCACATTTAACAATAAGTCGAATTTGAAGATAAGTCATGTCATACCAGACACGCAATCAAACTGCAAACAAAGGTCGTAACTAACTTCGGACTGGTCCCATTTAGGCTTATTTGATCAGCTATAATTTTACTTCAGCTGCTTTAACGTTGTTATGATGTTAGAAGGACACTCATCTATGTATTAATTAGTCATCTGATCATAAATCTACATGTATTAGAGCATAACGTTAACGGGCGTGTCAAATTTTGATACCATATCATTAGCAAATCTGTCATTGAAACTCTCCACACATTTCTATTTTTACTGTGTTTTTTTCAAATGTGATCTTAATCAAGGAAGATAAAGATAGAAACAGCTACAAATATGGCCTATTCTGCATAGACTTGAAAATGCATGTCTTTATACGTATGTGATACTATCGAACATGTCTTTATACATAGCTTATAAAGTTTTATAAACAAATGTCATGTGTTAAATGTAGGTAAGTAGAAATGCTTAATATTTTCAGTAGTAAAATATAAATGAATACGTAATTAAAACCTGTTTGTGAGCTTATCTATGTATATATATAAACTTCTCCCACTCTTGTCAACAGATACATATTTTCTTTCACATACAGATTTTTTAAATCCCACTTAATGGATAATCTAGGTCAGTTATAACTTATCTTCAGATTAAATATACTATTCAAGCATATAATGTGAGAGTAAAAGTTACCAAAATAAGTTGTTAAGTTTAAGTGAAATATCTCTGAGTATTTAAATAGCGCTATAGTATACTCCGGTGTACACGTTAATGTGCATTGTAAAGGTGCTGTTGTAGTAACAGTTTCATGGGATTCTCCTCATTTGCGGAGTTTTCATTTGTCGACTGTTTCGTACTTTTTTTTCTGACCAATCAAAAGGCGGCAATTATAAGGATAAGGGGGGTCGTATGTTCAAATCGTACCGTGAAAATGCACATTTGTGAAAATTTGTATTTAACTTCGTCTGTATACTTGTATAGTATTTTAACTGAATACCAACTCTATCACTGGCAGTTGGTTCACCGAATTCCATGATACAAGGTTCATTAAATGTCCTGATTAATGCCATGTGCTTATTTCTCTATTATAACCCAACTGTTTATTTTCAATGCGTATTGTATTCTGTTGTTCTACTCCGAAGGATAAGCTGTTACAGAAAAACTATAATCTGTTGACCTACTATGCACCGTGCAAGCAAATTGTATTTCAGGAATAATGTATCTCTCTCTCTGTTCTGAAACTGCATATGTCTCTATACATATCTGAGACTTATTGCAATTCTTGTGTTCTATGTTAAAATTGTAATCCTTGCGGAATTTTTACAATTATTTTTGCACTGGGCTTGACACTGCCCCCAGTTTACAGTTTCCTTATCATTTGAAGTTACCTCCCAGCTCCCGGCTATTTTCAAAGGCCGAGTGCTCGAAGCGCTATTAAATTTAGAACGCTATTGGATGACGTCACGTCATGTTGAAGATCTATCTCTAACCCGGTATTAGGGATTTAATCTGGTGTTAGCTGCTAATAATCGCTTTTCGAGCAAAAAGCATAGGGTCAGACATGTAATAGCGGATTAAATTTAATATCATTTCGAGCAACCGGCCCCTGGTGAATAAGAAAGTGGGAACTGATAGACACATTTAGACCGGTTAACGAATTAACTTTCAGCAGAACGTGAAAAAGCTATAGGCCTACAACAATAACTTAACGGTCTGTGGCATTTTTAGAAAAATATTTTGTTTAGCAACTTTTTTATTTATCTAAACACAAAAGGATTCCAAGCATTTGATATCGTTTGTCTTTCTGCCCATTGTACTGTAAGAACAAAATTTATCGCGATTTATCGTCTTCAAATAAAGCTGAAAAAATTTCAAATTATTCTGCGCTTGAGTTTTCATAATGTGCTTTAACATTGCGCACAGTTAATCTGTTCCTTTATTTAGTTCAGAGAAGTTGTGTAAAGAATTTCCGCCTGGAGGAGATTTAATTAACATGTTATCGTTTCATCACCGCTTCGGGGATTTACAAGGTCAAGGTCGTTAACTAGAATAAAGTATATTAAGGTCAAAAGTGTAATCTCCATTATCTTATTTAACACAATGTTAAACTTAATTTAAATTCATTTCACTTTGAATTTAAAAATATCATATCTAAAACGATTTTGTCCATAGGGCGGAAACGACCCAGTTCTACTTCGATATCAATAGTCACAATGGTCCTGGACACACTAAAACGTCCATTTTGCTTTCGGTTATATCAATATATTAATTAATTGTGGCCTCCGGGATCTTTTCACTAGACCATGAACTAATCATAGTGGCAAAAACAATTTTAGAAAATAGAAGTATATCATTACACTTCCCTTGGGTATAATCTTCTGACATGTATATTTAATAATCTAAGGTCAGACAAATTAACTAACATTTAAAGAAATTAATGGTATGTATGTTTCCATCTTGACTGTAATAAAATTATGCCTGTTCCAAAAATCTAAGACCAAGTTAATTGTTCCTTTCTAAATTATCGTATATATTTATCTCTGTTGTTAGGAGGCATGAAAATACTAGTGAGAATTATGGTTTGTGAGACGAGAAAAAAACTCTTGCATAAAAAAAGGCCTGCCCTCCAAATTCTGATGGTGGTGGTGGTGAAGGGGTTATTTAGCGCATATCGGTTGGCTGGTATAGGCTTTCTTACACAAGATATCGAAATGAGATTTATAAGACGATACACCAAAAAAGATGGCAGGAATAAAAAATAATCGTATCACGATATTTGTAATTGTTCCAAATTGTCCTCCATTGTGCTGTTAAAGCGTCTTTGTAGCGAAAGTCGCTAGCTAGCTAAGGCGCTATACTTCTGTCGAAAATTGCAAAAAAGTTCACATACGTGATTATGTAGTAATCTAAAAAATACAAAATCGTTTGTTCTCATGCACTTTAACAGTGTATTAACTATTACTACTGTATAACGAAATTCTTATAACCTGATGTATATATATACTCTGATGGACTACCAGTACTGTATGATATAAATTACATGTTATGTTATGAAGTCATGTGATAGGCAATAAGACAATTAGGGTGAGCGCTGTGCAAGTGTATATGAAGATAAAACAGGCCAGATTCAATGCAAGTATGTTTTTTCTGTTGTAATTGACAGAAAAGAGAGGGCTGTCTTAAATCGATGTCAGTTGAGCATAGGACCAAAGGCTACATACATAGAGCTGATTACACCCACCTGTAGTTATCAGATACGCAGTTGTCATTCCATTGTTGTATAAAGATGTGTATTGTTACCTGCACAAAAGACCTTGTATAATATTTTCTCATCTCAAAAAAGAAAAAAATATATATATGTATTTCTAAAACGCAATCACACTGGCACAGGGATGTAGATATTCTAAAATATAATTAATTCTATTTCCTACGTCGAGACATTGTCTCAAAGATACACCTGGGCCATCTTGTTTTGCACTTCTTTTGTTTCCTGGTCTGTGGCTGATAGGTCGCCCGAAATATTGGGGGAAATTAATGCGCAACGGCCTGGCATAGCGGACGAGAGTTGTCTTAGTCTCGTCCACTATAGAAACTCTCGCAAGAATACGATTGGGATGTAGATTAATTAAAACCAATAAATCGTCTTATAGTCTAGATACATTCCCAATGACAAATCCCTAATAAACCTTAACCTGGAGTTGTACATATATACAGACATCTCGACAGAAGGTAATGGCCATAAATGATGGTGTATAAAATATCGTTAAAATGTAGCCAACAAGATGTTCGATATAGTTTAGGGTCAATCAGCCTATACAAGCTGGCATTTCAGAGATATTAAGATTAACCAATGAATATGTATGTTAAAGAGAATGAGTGTTGCAACGTGTCTGACTCTAAGGGAAGTTTCGCCTTAAACAGTAGGTAGATTTTTGTTTCTCCTGTATGCTATAATGGATCTTTGTGAGATAGTAGACATTTTAGGTACAGGATTTTGAGATTAGCAAACTGAGTGCTTGGTTGGTCATATTGGAAGACAATATGTAACGCCCAAGTCCCAAGATCAGTATAACAACAAATCTGTTGCGCTTGCGCAGAATCCTTACGAGTAATGCTAACATATTTGTAATCTTGGGACTGGGTTTCTCGGGTGTTACATTGACAAGTTATATACCCAGATGTAGTATAGAGAAAACGATGTCCACAGCTGACAAATCAACACATTTAGTTTAGTAATTATTTTGCAAATTATATTTTGCACATGTGACATACTTGTCTTACAATTTTCTTAAGATTCTAGATCAAGTATATATAGCCCTCTGATTAAGGGCACTGAATGAAAGTTAACTTTCAAACATTATGGAAACGGTTCACATCTTTACTGTGCTAGTGTCAACTATTGTTGGAATACTCCACCATCATATAAGTGATATACCCTTAAGCACTGCGTAAAACATCAATAAATCAACCAGTTAATCAAGTATAATTAAGACAGTGTCACTTTCTTTCACATAACATATTTAGAATGTCTGTGAAGTTAGTCTGCGGTTGGCAGTTAGCAGTTAGCTATTCGCCAGGGACCATCTCTTGTTTACCAACAAATTAACAACTCAAATAAGGCAGTCAAAACAGATACAGAATTGCAACATTAAACTGCCGACCGCAGACTAACTTCACAGACATATATTTAGAGAGTTCTTCGAGTTCTTCTTGCAGTTATAATCTCCAGAACAAATCAGTGTTCGACAAAGAGCCCAACACCAATGATCTTTATCTAGTAGAATAGTGGCCTATTCCATAAGTGAATGTCCACCTGCCCACCACAGATGTTAATATCAGGTATTCATAAATCTTTACCAACTCAAGACGTGTTTACTAACTGTGAATATTGCCGTATCTGTCATTAGCTTTTTCAGTTGTAAATTCTTCACGCGTATAAGTTCGGCAATTTGAAGTACTTCGTCGATATCAAGACATGGGTCCAGGTGATGTGCAGTATTTTGGTTATTTAGTTTATGTTTATCAAAGCCGTGGTATATTTTACTAGCTCTTTGCGATGTCAATAAATGACCGGTAGATAACCACGTATTCCTGTAGTTAGAATTATGATCGCATTATTTTCATTTCATGACTTAAATAAGTTCAGTAATGTATCGCTCCCTATATCAGCCATTGAACGTTACCCTGTTACGAACACTTTTTGCTTAAGTAATAATGTACCGGGAATCGCTGTTGTATACAGCACTTGAAAACTGCACGTCTTCAAATCAAACTGACTGTCATTTGACGGGGGCTCACTGCTGGTAGGTATACCTTCGTAAATTGATTTATCGTTTATTTATTGTTTATTTATCCGTCATTAGATATATAGGGCTTAATCAAAATTACCATAGCAGCGTGATGTGGAATAGAAAACTGGGTTAAATCGAGCCTTGTAAATTTTCAGATGGATGCTTGCCGGTCCCATACAAGTCGGAAACGGTAAATAGGAGCTCTGTATACAAGAAGTATGCGAGTCAGATCTTTCGCCAAAAATCGCTGGAAAACATTCTGCACATTTTGGGAGATTTCGATATAAATTGCGTTTGACAACATGGACACCGTTTTTTCTTTGACAAAAAAGACATTCTTATTTTACGATCCCTTTCTTCCTTCGTATGAATTCCCGTAACATTTTATCCCCTGTATAATTAATCAATGTTGTATTCTGTTTGTTATTGCAGGTATAAAGATGACGGAACGAGTGCCTTACACAAGCATCATACTGACGGTGTCACTATTAATAACGGCCGTACATGGTAAGTCGCTCGCCATATATATTTTGTTGCATCTAGGCAAAATGAGATTTAGCATCAATGCAAGTGTCGAAATAACTACCGGTATCATTGACGGGCCAAAAAACTTGAACCAGTATGTACACTCGCGTACTGGTATTATGTCTCTCCTTGTGGTTTAGGTTGCATGAAATTGTTGAGCCATTTTTGTTTTTTTTTATTTTTAATCTAAAGATTATAGGTTGGCACACCCCATCACTTGATATGCATGTGCCCAAATGTGACAGGGATTGGCCACCCCAGGTAGATACGGGTATATTTATCCCTATCGTCTTAAAATACTATCTTTACTGTTAGATTTTTCCATCTGTTTACCCAATCAAACAAATAATCCGTTACTATTGTGGTTGTTGCTATTATTATCGCCTAATTGTATTTAAGTTATCGAAAACTGAGATAGAAAAGTTGTACAATAAAGGAAACAGTTCAAGAAAATATGACTAAATAGAGGTTACAGCGAAATGACAACACAAAGGAGATAAGCTAATACCGAAGCCTTACATTAAAGGGGAAGACCACCCCAAAACCATGCTCTATAAATAAGTAAAACTTTTTGTGTGTAATACAATACATTAATTTCCATTTTCATAATCTAATCGTAACTCTGGTTATCATTCATTAAA
>JARFOD010142546.1:0-13019 GCA_031763545.1 Mopalia muscosa
CCCCCCCCCCCCCCACACACACACAGAGTCGCCCAAAGCTGAACAATAGACACAGGATTCATCAAGTACGTATAATAAAGGGGGACCATGGTTTTATACTGTTAACCGGGAAAAATAATTGTGGTACTTTTCTTAAAGCCAACATAGATTGAGTATTTAATTGATTTCAGTCAGATTATTAAACGTCTATTTTCCGTATTGTGACTAAGGCCGTTAACTATACTTGACAAGACTGATTAAGTTATTTGTTTCTCCCAAAGCACCAATGCTATATTATTATAAGACTGTTGGTCTGACCTTGAGACGTATCCTGTATGGGTCAATCACCATTAAATATTTTACTGTCAATTGTCTAGAACACTTCAGATCACAGACAAGCGTTTAGTGCCAGTTCATTGACTCCTCCTAAATTATCTTTAGTGTCTGGGTAAAGATGAATTACCTAGCTAATAGATATTTCGGAAGACCCATTCACTGACTTTTCACTCAGACTACTATTGTTTGCATATACAGCTCTAACAGGACTGAGTGGTCGTCACGTCAAAGCGTTGTATTGATTTTGCTTTCACTATGGTCATAGAAGTATATTTGAAACGTTCTTCAAACGTTTCAAAATTGCGAGTTAGGTGAAATCTGAATTCCCAGTATTAGGATGTAAGACAAAATTATGGAAGAGTGAGGCCGGACATTTTTTGTATGTTGGTCGATTTAAAGTTATTGTGCTTAATTTATTAACGTGTTAATCACAGGTGTAATCGTAGTTTAGAATTGGATATTTATATCGCCTTTTGCAGAGTCAATCCGTGTCTGTATTTAGGTGTCAACATTTTAGTTCTATCTCGGCATCAGCCGGTTTAGTTTTGAATCGCAATATGACCATGATTTAATTGTGTCAAGCCGTGGCTGTAGCTTCTGGTTTTAGTTTTCTTTTAATAATTTCAGTAAATATTTGTTCGTGGCGTTTGCAATGTATACTCTGGACAAAACCACAAAAAACCCGCAGTATAATTAGCTTAGCGAAATTAGGTTTAGCCAGAAGCAGAGAGCGGTCCCCTGTGTCGTTGCTGTAATTATGTGGAATGATACTTGGAAGAGGAACAGTGTGAAAGTAATGCCATAAGTTATGTGCATCAAATGTCTAATAGACGTATTAAAACACATTGCTTTTGTTGATTTGAACAATAGCCTAACGCATACCTTTAAATGGAGTGCAATTTACTAGGGCGCTTCTTGCTATTTTAATTTCCTCGGGGACACTCGATGTCATTACACGTTATGAAAATTTATTTGTACAATTCTAGTTAACTGGCTGCTGAAAAAAATATTTATCATTTCCAAGAATATTATGTTTCTAAATATATAAAACCACTATGGTGGAACTCTGGCCTCGCCAAATTATCTGCCTTGAAGTAGGTTTTGCTCTTTTTATATCTATATAATAATTCCTGACAAGATTTATGTTTTTTTTTATTAAAAACTTGAATATCCTCTGTGAATCCCATACCCACTGTCAATACTGACATACAGTCTGATGTTGGCTAGTGATAGAGCCGAGTCTCTATTTTAAAAATATTTTATTTCCCTACAGAAATGATAGATGAAGACGATGGCAAGGTGTCCGGTCAATACTTTTAGACATTTCATAAGCTCAGTTATTAATGTCCTTGGGAAATGGGTTCTTTCGAAAACAGTTCAACTTAAAATTTTGCACTAATGCTGCGGGACAGAACGTTAATGGGTTGTTTAATTCTTGTGTCACTAGTATATTGTGACATTAAAAACACATTCGGTATTAAAGTGTAACTTTCTCTTTCCCATTCGAGTTTTTAACTCCTTTTACTCCTTTTACCAATTGACAAAATATATGGTTCTATGCTAGGTAGAAGGTAGGACATGTGCGCCCCGTCAGACCGATTCCCCCTCAGAGCTCTTTATTATTTGAAAGAACATCATGGTTAGCGGACTACTTCTAAGTTACGTCTAAAGGGGGTGTCAGAGTAGAAGGTAAAGTGTGTGTGTGGGGTGGGGGAGGGGGGGGGGGGACTCTATACTGTATACAAACAATGAGTGAATCCAGTTACTGTGCATTTTTAATCAACGACAACTATTTCCTTGTTGGTTTGATTCGGTTAATATATTTTTAAATACATATTTCTAAAATTCATTCACATTTTCACATGGATCTACATTTGTTAAAACCGTTTTTGATATATACCGTACGAAAGATTTAAGAGTTAAATCCTTGGCTAATGGAATCGGTCCGTGTGGTACTGATGATCTTGACTATATATGAATTGCTCTTTATAAGTTTATAAATTAATATATATGGAGGTGTTGGGTATCCAAAGTTTCCAACAATAATCGACATGGTATGAATGTTTGTTTATATATAACACAACACGGCAGTTCAGTTATATATAACATTTATTTACATAAAAAAAAACATATTTGGCATTTGGGGGCGTTTATCGATTCGACCCAAACGTCTACACCCTAGCGGCGATATGCAGTGGTAACAGGGTACACCCAAGGTAAATGCAAGAATATGCAGGGAGTGTGGTTGAGATCCAGTACTGCTAATCGGCTTGGGGGTAAAACAATGGCCCGGCCTGAACGCATAGTGAGGCCCATCCATATACGTTTTCTGCCATGTTTGTATTTGGTTGTAGAAGCTTTCTGTATCCGACATCATATAAGACTACTGTCATATGGGAGAGTGTATTTACAAAAAAAAATATCCCATGAAAATCAAACCATGCCTCAGTTGGCGGTACATTCAGCCGCTGAACCTCTTCAATATACAGCACACAAAACAGTCCTCCGCTTTTCAACCAATAATGTTTACAATTAAAAGGCTTTCCTTGAATGCGGGGTAGAATTAATATTTTCTTTTTTGTTATTTATTACTTGGAGAAAATGAGACAACGATCGAATATCCCATGGCTATATGGTTTCTGTCAGAAACTAAATACAATTTCTTAAATTAAGATTCATTGTCTAAAAGGTCGAGAAACTGTATAAATTACAGCGTATTTCGCAATCGTCCAAATAAGTTCTTAATTTTTAATAGAATCAACCGCTTTTGTCCAAAGTAAAGACGGCTGTTCTCAACAGAGGGCGATATTAGAATGGTATTGCCTCCCTTGGTGTTTACTGCCATCTCTAGGGTTGCTGTTATTTCACAAAAACAAACTTGTGCCTTTTTCACATGACAATTATATGTCACCGATAGACGGTCTTTAAGAATCGTCAGTAGGAAATAGATTCTAACTCAATTGTTATAAAGCCGGAACAATTTGTTCTCTCTTCGAGTGGATGTGTTATTTCGGTGTGTATCAGTAGGGTCGTGAAGCGTCGATCAGTTCAGGTCACATCGCATTTAGAATTACAAGCAGTCAACACTTTTAATCAGTAATAAATCTCACAAAACCTATCTAGTTTAAGACACCTTAAATCTGTTATGTACTGCAGTTGTATTTGTCTTCTGTCTGGCGCAGGCGGGGGTTAATGGCCTCACATTCGCTACGGAATAGGAATTAAGTTATTGATGTTAAAGCAACGACCATACTGTCAGACTTCTTCACCCCTATCGGGAAATTTGCACGAGAAATGTTGAGGTTAAATGGTTCTCTTACGACCTTGTGCACTGAATTATAGTAAAAAACATATCATTCATCCTTAACACACGTAGGCATTGGCTGATGGTTTAGCACATATCATTGGTGATGCAGGTGATTTGAACAAAAAATCAATCGAGGGCTGTTACTTTGAAATTTACGTCGCACTGATCAGCACTGATAAAGACAAAAGTCATTGTAGTGAGTGCAGGCTACATTGAAGAAAGGAGTAGGACACAGTTGAAAGTTCCAAATTATATTTAACACAAAGTTCACAAATGATGATGACGAATAATAAACTGCATAAAATCAGGCAAAGTAATCAGGAGAAGGCAGAGTATACGTGAAAGCAAGTAATAGTTGTACACATAAGTTTAGGCTGGCTGCATGGTCTTAGCTTCAGTTCAATAATGGTAGTAACTGCTTTCCCAAACCAGTTTGGCAAGTTGAGTTTTAGTGTTCTATATGAGAGAGCTAGCCCAAGAGTCAGTTCACAATCTGGATATCAAGCTTATTACACAAGGCAAGCCCAAACTAATCGATAAATAATAACACATTTATGGTGTCATGAATCATGAAATAAAGTGAAGAATATTCTAATTAAACGTCCAAAATATAATAAACATCACAACATTTATTTAAAATTTCAAAAGTTAAATTAAAGTTATTTTGCATAAAACTCCAGATTAATTTTAAGAGTCATTTTTACTTTTACAGTCCATCAAAATAAAATCTCGTGAACCTTTCACGACAAACAGTGATATTACCAAAATATATATCCGTCATTGAACAATAAATGCGTTGCCATGCCATCGATTGCTTGGTTTGAAAATGTTATCAAGTTTCACAAAAATTGTTAATTAACAATATTTATTTGTTAACTATTTAAAGAATTTATAGGAAATGGAAGTATGTAGTTGTTTAGTATTATGTGTCTGGTGCATCTTCAAATTTGTTACCAAAAACTACGTTTAACAAAAGACACGACAGTGGGATTCCAAATATATCAGATATATGTCCGTTTTATAAATATTTCTAATGTGCATGTCAATTAAAATGACATTTCTTCACTTAAACGCCCACAAGAATTCGACCCTCGCATTATTTGTTTGGATAACATCAACTCAGTGAAGTTGGTTTCTTTTTATAACCAGTCAACAGCAAAGAAACCCGAGAAACATCCATTATTTTCTAACACGGCACCATAGAAGAAAGAAGTCCGTGTAACTGACTTCATGAATAAACACCATGAAATATTTCCTGTTGCTATCTACAAAGGATTTGTTGTTGTACGACAATTTTATATAAATATTGTATGTTTGGGAATGGCACAACATGTCGGCTCGAGTAATGTAATGTTCAATGATTGCGCAGCTCGAGATCGTAATTGTTTCGTTATACTAAACGTTATACTATACGTATATAGGGCCTATACTAAGCGAAATAAATACATTGTAGCCCGGTGTCTCTATAGTTTTATATGATCTATATTTTTATTGTAAAGAAAGACAATGCTGAGTGTCTCTACCGGAACTGTAAATTATAGTCCAGGGACAAGGCCACGATTCCCCAACACCAGTTCAAATCGCAACTTGCAGATTAGAGATACACTTCAATATTACGTTCCGTCATGTATATATTAAATGTAATAGCCTTTCGAGATTCGGTTCCATGACTATATTGTGTAGCATAAAACGTAAGTAATATCATCTCCTATTTCCTGTTACAGAAAAGGGTGAAATATTATCGTGAACGACACAAAGACTTACTTTTAAAATTCTTACTAACACTTCGAATGAATTTACAAAAATAGCTTCTCCGTCCCCTGGTAATCAAGGAAAATGTCATTGCAAAATTGAAATAAATATTTCATACAACCAGTTATTATGAACCAAAGCCTTTATTGGTGTTACAAACAGTCCCCTCAGAGTTAGACGAAATAGGTTTCTGGAGAAAGTCCAAAAACAGACTACCGTTAAACTCCCTTGATAAACAAAACTGCATCTGTTGAGCAAATCCGTATTCCCTGATGCTAGACAAATTATGTGTTTGGTTTGATAGAAATGCCAGATGAAGGTCTGTAAGAAATAAGATCCTGATTGTTATAGTCCCTTGATGTGGTTATCGAGAGATTAATCTGTCACAAGAGAGACATGTTTGGGAACCAGAAACAGGTTATATTCCTAACAATCTTAGTTTGATTGTCTGCTGGTATACATGTAACTGGAACTTAAATACATATATTGTTAAATTGTAATGGAAATGGTTGACAGGTTTAACCATAAGAAAAAACATAACATAAACAGATTGTTGGGTTTTTTTTCCTTCTTTTTAGCGTTAAATTCCATCTTCGCTAAAGATAAAGCTAAATGTTGATGCTACGTCCTTCAACAATGATTTCAGCAACAGTTTTCTACGGATATTTGTGTATATATATTTGTCTGCATTATATTTTCCAATATGTTATATTATATGGATATGTTATATTAGTACCTACTAATGTATTTCAAATGAGTTAAATACGTCTAGTGCGCGGCGTAACAATTCAATAAGAAAATAAACTGTTTAACCTGTCTCAAAGATGTTTCCTGCCAACGTCTTCTAGAAGTCAAATTGCTGTCTTTTTTGAAAGATGGAAATAATTAAAAACAGAATACAGCGCGGATCCCACATTATGTATTTCATTGTGGTTAACTATAATTTAAGGTCTATAAATCACATAACACTCGCCCAAATGATAATAAATGCGTTTTTTGCCAAATCCTTCTTTTTTTTTTTATTTTATCTATTTCAATCATATCATCTTATTTATCATTTATTCATTTTGTCGACGCAAACCGGAATCAATTCCTGTAAAGCCTCCCTTGGATGTTTAACGCCTCCAGGAACTCGTGGCCGTGGCTCGATGGTTAGCAAGCTGGACTGTTATTCTCCATATCATGTAGTCCAGTAGTCCGATGCTCCCAATTAATATGAGAGAGCCAAGCGGCGTGGTTGTGGTGGTCTAACGATGTTTCGCCAATGCATTCCACCGTAGTAAAACGCCCTTGAGTACAACATTTAATACCGCACAAACAAACAAACCGACATATATAAACTAGCGATATATGGTTTTGTAAATGATCGGTACAAAAACAGGCAGAGCAATGTACCCGCTACACCACATCGCTCTTGTTGATTATATTCTCCTATAGCACCGATGATATACATAAAACTAAGCATCAAATGACAAATTGCTTTATTTTATGTCTAATATCGAAGTATAATGCGTTGTTCATCAGTCCGTGTGTCGCTTAAATTGGACTCTGTCAAATCATATTGAGATATTGGGATACCGTTTAGCAAGACTGTTGTCTTTGCTTTCCGACAATCTGACATTTTAATAATTTACTGTGACCTTCAGAGCCGATTTGAAGAGAGCTCATGGGTACTATATAGAAAGTTGTCCTAGTTTATTAAATTGATTGGACATATTAATATCAGCCTTGAACTGACCGCTTGGTTAGTTTATCTATTATCGTATGGAGGCCAAGGTCAATCCTTGGCTAAGAGTTGACATTGAGAGAAAACAGCAAAACTCATCACAGGGGTTTTTTTTTTCTTATATTTAATCGTTCTCTTTGTGGATTTTTTTGTGGTTTTTTTTGTTGGGTTTTTTTTTTTGTGTTTTTGGAGGTTTTTTGTTTTTGTTGTATTTTTTTTGTTTTTTTGCATTTTTCTACCAAGCAACAGACACACAAAGCTTTGTTTGGAAAAATGTAACAATGCAAATCTATATTGAAAACAAATAAATAGTACTCTTCTCATAATTCTGTTAACTTAGAGCATATTTTTTAAATTAATATTACAAACAACACTGCTGTGTCAACCACAGTCCTTTTTCGTTTATCGCTATACTGTTAAGAATAAAATGTAGGAATGTGCAGTCATTCGCTATGTTTTTTGCTCTATGTCAAAAGTTTCGTTATTCAGGAATAGCTAAGGATATATATAAGTCCGAAAGTTAGGGAGGATAACTGAAGAACAGGCTCTTCCATTTCACTCCATTACCGTCCTTCTTTAAAAATAGTTTATGCTCGACATTATCCGTGAATATTACATCATTATCTCGTGATACGTACACGAATTGGTTGTTGGTGTTAATCATGTCTCACAAGATAGCTGGATGCTATTCAAGTAAGAATCGACAAGAAAACCGAAGTCATCAGACAGAGAAATGAATAATATGAAAACAAAAACCGTTTAAAGACTAATCAATTAAAGAAAGTAAAGCAAAACAAAAAATGTATCTTTGCAGAAATATTCAGACAAAAAATGTGTGTTTAATGACTAGTTTCTGTTGATAATGAACAAATGGTTGTACTGTGAAATTCCAATGGCTGTTGCTTAATGTTGATGATAGTATTATCTTCTTGGGCTACCTTATAAATGTATTAACTTCAATTGAAAAGTAAGTAAGGACACATTTAATTCAGTCTCACGTTAATGACATATTCTATGTGTGCTTAGGTATAAATAGCGTGTCAACATAGGTTAGTCACCGTGTTTGGGACAGATCGAGTTACCGCTCGTCTTGATGCTATATAGGAGTTAAAGATTAACAGAAAGCCAATTGTATTCAGATGTTTTTCTATAAATACGGGGGTTTCCAGGTATGATGTTACGACAACAGATTGATGTCCGTTTGCTAAATAACGTTATCATTTCACGGCATGGGAGGGCCAATCCACGCTTTTGAACATGGGCGGTATAGGGAATATTTCAACTTAACAGGTAAAAGTTAATAGGACCATATGAATTTACCTTACATATAGCTTAAAATATTATTTTTTGCAAAAGTTACAGTTTTAAAGTTTTATTTTACCGAAACCCAACCACCCGCAGTGCCATAAATTGGCAACGTCATTTCGCAAAGGGACGTCACTCTGTATGTCGTAACGTCATAACTCAGAACCTCCATATTGTTTCTTGTGATTTACCTGAACTGAAGCGACAAATGAGTGAAATAACGTTAAGTACGGTACGACATTGAACCCTAATCAATCAAAGAAACACACATAGTCTATTATATACCAATATGAAATTAAGTAAAACCTAATGGCGAGTGCAAGTTGGGTTTTTAATTTAATTTAAATATCTGTTAATCTGTCAGTGAAAGAAAACCCCCAACCCATTGATATAGTATACTGGCTACGTGGTACCGCTTAAAAAGGTCTGTACGGGTTCATAATATTGTATGATTGACTTTCAGAGACACTACTGTGAATATGTCCAGGTATCTGTTATGTACGTGGCGTACGCCTTATTACATAGCCATCATGTGTCCTGCTGTCAATTTAACAGATATCAGTTTTCACAGTACATGGATGTCCAAATCACAACTCTAGCATTCTGTTGCCATGTTGTTGATGCAAAAAAGGGCAGTCTGGGGGTAGTTTTCTTCTCTCATGCCCATCATAAAATTGTTCAATTATCGAGGTAAAGCCTTGTACTTCAAGTTGTCTTGCTCTCTTGACGGTGTGCCAGCCCAATGGGTAAAGGAAACCATGATAGATGCCACTGGCAACAGAGACAAGGCAATCACAGGATGTAATCGAATACATTACAAACACTGTCAAACAGACCCACTGCAGGTTGCCCCTTAACTCCAAGAGCAACAGGAAAGTAAACAGTAAAAAAAGCACAATAAAATGTGTTTTGTTCTGTTTTAAAATTGTATCCATCCATTGCTAAGTCAACTCAAAACAAACAGCCATAATCTGGAGGAAAAACAGTTGATATCAATATAATTTGATTCAAGTATGACCAGCATCTGTAGGCATAAAAGTTTTTAAAAATATTAAAGTCAATTTTAGGTCAAAACCGCCAGATAGTAAACAAGTGTACAGTTAGATAAAAGAATGTAAAAAATAATTAATAGCTCGCTGGCGAAGGGCAGTATTTTTCAAATGAATTTTCCAACAAAGCCGGACTGTTTCCTTACCAAAAGAGACAAACTTGATTCAATGGGGATATTAAACTTGTATTATATGGCCAGAGGCATCATGCATGAGAGTTTTGTTTAAAAAAATTGGAAATATTGTAATGTATAATTAAGTCATTAAACTGGTAGGCCTACTTTAGGACATTTGGGCGAGAGAGTGAAGTGGTGCAAAGCCTTCCTTTTAGAGTATGAGACATTCTTTGAGTGACCCTAAGAAGAAAAATTACCTTCAATTTAATAAATAGATAACATGTGCCTAATTATGGCATAGCAATTTTCAATCAATTGGAAAATAGTTATATACATCATACAAACGACGAAAATATTCCTCATAAATGGTGATTTTGGTTTTCAAAATTGAAACAGTGACCACATTAAAAAAAATGACTACTTTAAAACGTCATATTTGAGCTAAATCCAGTTTGAAATGCATATATTGCAAACTGACGATAATTGGACATCGGCCAATACTGTAGCCTAGGTATTTCTTCTAGCGAATTCGTTGGTGTATTATTTTATTTATCGCTGCTAGCCTGCAGCGACAAGACATCGCAGCACCGTAAGATGTTGTTGGGAAAACACATGCTGGTATGTTACATTCGTTGTGGCATCGTCGGGCGTCGCATCGTTGCAAACATTGGAAATGTCAAATGTTAAATTTCCTTAGATACTCCGTAGCAACCGCTAATAGACTGTGTTAGACTCGTACCTTTGTGCAGATCATGGATACACACTGACACACTGTCAATCTCCTGTGCAGGAGGAACATTTCGTTTCGCTTCCATTCTCTCTGCATACCAATATGTGCATGGGCTCTATGTCGCCGGAAACCGAAAAAAGCTATATTCAATCCTCAATCCTAGACTGATACATTTAACAGAGAATAGAATGATTTTTACAATAACTGGACTACTTCATTTCAAACTTTTCTAAATAATTAACTGTACACGTAGGCCTACACAATATGTATAGTGCCCATTGCACTCGCTATAATAGTATTATCAATTGGTTGATATCGAAGGTAATTCAAGTTTCTTACATCGCCTCAAGGAGTAAGTGGTATACTCACAATACCCATGAATACAAGCTGTAGTTACATGTTTGTCCAATCCACGAAGACAAGACTGCCGCTACAAAAACGACCTGGAACGATTTGGAGATCTGACTTGCAGCCTCAATATACTATGAGGGCAATAAGATTATTTGTTACGACTGCCTTGTAGTAGATCTCTTATATTGCAGATTTCAGGTTATCTCCCCTGATAAACATTCTTTTTTGTGTAGTTGTGCTTGCCCCACCAACCTCACAACAACTGTTCCAAGTCTTTGTTCTTTTTGTTTTATGTCCAAGAACCGTTTTTGTCGTAATGGTTCCACATTGAACCACCCTTTTTTTCCAATGAACACTCAAAGAACCATTGCATCAAAGAGTGTAGTACATAATTCTACACAAATACCGTGGCAAATTATGATATTGAGGCAAGTTTTTTTATTTTGTTTTGTTTATTTATTTATTTTGTTTATTATTTTTTTCTTAATACCGCATGAATTATTTCCCCTTGAGAACAATGCTTGAATGTTAAACTGTATCGCTAAAAGGCTTCTCAGGTTAGTACTTCTAATCTCAAAGGCGACAGTGTTAAAAAAAATACTTATTTTGTTTACAATTTATATTTGTTTAATTGATTAAAGGGCAATAGATCTCAATTGGAACACAAGAATGCAAAATATAAATATAATGAATCTGTCCCGTACATGTGACGGATGGTATGATCAGTTGTTTATCTTTAATACTGTATATTATCAGAAACCTAAAAATGCTGAAAATTAAATTTAATGAGTTTGTCTTCGAATAATGTTAGATGCTATTATTTTATCTTAAGACGTTAGCTGATAACACTGTGATAAGAAAATAATCCAAGTATTGAATAGAAACAAAACAGAATTGCTTAATCAATGAATTCCAATATTTAGAGTGATTTAACTTTTGACTTTGCAATTGGATTGGTTTCTATGATGCGGTATAAAGTTCAGAGTAGATAAGATGTACATGAAACCCGGAGGATCCTTGTGTTAATTTGTATTAAGTACGTGAAGTTATTTTTTTTAATCTCTACACCCGGCAGGATTTAGGTTAAGTGGATTGGATACTGTTCGCGCTTTCGTTTTATGCTAAATCAGGCTTACTCAATAAGCCAATATCTATTGTTGGTCTTCTCGCTGGCTTTCTGGTATCTCTCACAATGACATTCATCCATTGTAGAGAAAATTCGGCTGGAGAAAAACACAGCCTGTTTCTATAACACATCTTGTGACATACGGGTCAATAGTTATAAATAGACGTCTGTTATATACAGCTCTGCCAAAATATGAAATGTTGAAGGTTTATGGACCAAACACAGTGTCTATAAAACCCATTTAAATAGACAAGGCTATTTTGTAATGATGGTCAATTTGTACAAAGTCAAATTTTGACTTCTAAATCACCTATTTATATCTGACCTCCTGTGGTGGAGGGATCAACATCTCAACATTATGAATTTGAAATTTAAACAAATATTCATTTTTGTACGATTTTTACTGTCCATTATTCGGTACCTTCGCAAAATCGCTTGATTCTACTTGTTCAGCCTTCTTGAAAGGGAATAAGGTTTGTGTACAAATAGATGTTGATTAAAAAATAGTCCACAACATTTAAAACTAAAACGTGTGAATCATCCCAAAGAAGGCAAAACGCCACAAATCCTATAACCAGCAATCCATAGTAATAAAAAAGGGTCATTCCTTCAGATTTTCTAAATCGTGTTTTCAAAAGTATTAATAATAAGGTAAAATTTCAAAATTTTACTTCAGTTGTTTGTGATGTTTTAAAAATAGAATAGAAAGACGATATCGTTAGTCTCATTGAGGGATGCATTCAGCATCAAATTGACTGGCGATGGCATCCAGTTCCTAGTTCATCATTTTTTCACGGGAAGGGAGGAAGTGTTATACATTGAACACTATAGAGCGTGTATGCTTCTTTCTACAACATGGACCTATGTTGGTTTGTAAACCAGCAACTAGTGGCTTGCCGTGGGGCTTCTGGCTAATCCCCAATTTCCCTTCATGATGAGCTTTAATTGGGAATTAATCCTGATAATATCGGATAAATAAATGAAGTTAGTTCCTTTACGTAAAATCGGGAGATCGACAGTTAAGACTTAAGCTAACAAATGTATACAGCGATGTTATTTCCAGACAGTCTTGCACAGTCGATTTGATCGCAAGTTGATGATAGCCTAAATGTAGCTTTAATCTGTCAGAGAAATAAAACCGTCTAGCTCAAATGGCAATCAGACTTTTTACAGAGATTGTGTTCAATAAAACAGCATTAACAGCCGGATGAGTACCCAATATCTTCACAGACAATCTCTGAA
>JARFOD010142567.1:0-13018 GCA_031763545.1 Mopalia muscosa
CAGAGTTACGATCAGATTATGAAAATGGAAATTAATGTATTGTATTACACACAAAAAGTTTTACTTGTTTATAGAATGTGGTTTTTGGGTGGTCTTCCCCTTTAACGCCGCTCCGTACAGAGTCATGAACAGGATTGACAATGCTTAAAATGGCAACTACCAGGTCGAAGGTAGGTATATATTTGTAGCCATTGAGGGATATTATAAAATGAGGAAATGATATTTCAGTGTCATATATGAGTATTTTGAATTGTTGCCCCTTAAAGACACCATAGTTTTAGTCGCCAAGATCTAACTTAATCCAAATTAAGGCTTTGCTCTTTAAAATCCATATACAGCTAAACATTCCAACTTAACGATATAAAGATTACCAAAGATAATTGTCATATGGTGATTACCTAGAGTACCGGTAGGACATGACCCAATTTTTTTAAATGCTAAAGCATACTTTTAGTTATAAATGAACTAAATGAGAGCTTGATCGACTACAAAAGGCCTACCGACCCTCATCTCAAAAACACTTCTTCGGTTCAAAAGCTATTCTAATAAACAAGCGACTTTATATGATGCTGCATCAATTACGATTTGAGAAATATACCACACAAGTGCATGCACTGGGTTTTATTTCCTCAGTCACATTAATTAGACTTACAATAAGTCTATAGCCATCTTGAATATCCGAGCTTTCCACAAGTTTCCCAGATTTTTCTTTACTGAAATATCTTCTCGAAATTCGCGAGATTCCGAGTGTGATACACATGTGTTCTAGCTAAAGGGCGATTACTTCGTGAAAACTCCATACTCGGGGTTATTTCCCATGGATTAAACAACTCTTCATCTTTAGACCCTTGAATGAAACCTTGTTCAATATTTAAAAAAAGATTGCAAAAATAAAAGTTAAATTGTTTATCTAACTGTCTTTATATCCTATAAATGTGTCGAATGATTGTGAGTGACTGTGATCAGTATTCACACAAATTCCGCTATTGTCCTACTGCTACTGGCGCGGAGCATATTATCTCCCTTTATCTACACCAAACACTTCACATGTCTGTTAAATCTAAGAGTGTTTGAAGCAAACTGCCACATAGCAAATCTTAACTAAAATAAGTTTTATGGAGGACACGATCCAAGCCAAGGACCATCCCAGTGTAGATGTCTACTGTGTATATGCTTGTTAATATGGAGTTAAAATGAAATTTATAATGTTTTTATTTCATTCTGTCAACGGCCCCGGGACTACATCAACGTTACATACAGTGCATATTAACGTTTTGGAATGGTGTAACTACATAACAAGCGCATGAAAAACATTCATTCGGATATCTAACGCGTGTTTGCAATCCATTCAACGCGATAATATCTAATTAAACTCAACGAATGACGTCAAAGAGTACGACTTGACCTCCAATGAAAAAAAAAATCTACATATATAATATAATTGAATACAATTTAAACAAGTCCCTTTAATTCTCGTTTCAAACTTGATTCCTGGCCTACATGTTATGCCTCAGTATATACATCTAAATGTTGCACCACCAAGAAACTATACACTGTTATCCATACGAAAATACCAATGGTAACACTTTCAAGGATATTTCACTAAAGATCAAAGCATTTACAAGTTATGCCATTCTCGCTATTTCCGTTGGATTGGAATTTGTACCCCAAAAAGTAGTCCTGTATACTTGTGTGCAATTGTTGAATACAAAAGTGTTCAGAATAAAGTGTCGGAATGTCAGTTGTCCTTACGAGCACTTTTCAGCATTCCAAGTTTAACGTTACATTATATATCTACTGCTTTTGTTATGATGTCAATTACAGAAATAATCAATTTTGAGTCACTTTTTAGGCTTGTGTCTGTGTAATCTATTGTCGTCTGTGATATTACTGCAACTGTATCAGGTCGATCTCTTAAATAGTTATTATGCTGATCGTCATGTATCATACAATCCACTAATGGGAACTTTATTACAAATAGGTATGGACACACATCAACTAACATTCCGTTGATATTGAAAAGTTTTTTCTTCAGCTATGGAAACAAGTGATGTCCACTCATACCCAACATACTGCTTGGTAACGTGTTACTGTCGATGTGTATTTCAAGTAGAAGTAAGTTATGTCGCCAAAGGCTTCTTTGTTTCGATACTGCTGATTTAAAGCGTTTCAAACCGAGAGCACTGGCCGACCTAGTCATAAACTGTGAGCGTTATCTAGGAATCAGTGTTTACCATACAACCGTTATTAATCGCCTTGCTCCGCTCTATCGCTCAAGCAAACCATCTTACTCTTATATTTTACAGCGACCAACCGCATAAAACTGACAACTGTAGTTTCAACTGAAGAAAGACGACTTGCCTCAAACCACATCGAAACTACATCGATTGAGACTTACAAAATCAGTGAAAAAAGATCAAAATATTGTTAATAAAACTTTTTGTCTTTCATTTGATGGAATAGATTGATCATTGACATGGAAAACTCTATTTTCGGCAATCACATATCTTTGCCCTCTGGAAGTGGAACGAAAATGCTTCTGAGTGGTGAACTCTGGGTCAACCAAAAACAACATATAGGCCTAACATGGTTGGAAATGTCTGACAAAAAGAACTCGTGTCGTTTCTTCAAGACGATTTCTCACATGTCAAAATATTTTGTTTGTGAATTAAAATCATGATGTCGTGTTCTATTGTTAATTGATTCACCCATTAATTTCAACACTAGCGGGAGATGAACTATCCGTAGAGGGAACGTTTACGGATCTTTGATGTCATTCCTATTTCAAATAAAATTTAGTAAACTTTGAAAAAGCTTTGCAAAATCGATTGCTGATATATTAGAGTTATGAATTAAATTATTCCCAGTTGCCCGGATGAGGTCATAGTATTATGTCTGGCACGTATTAAGTTAAATCTGTAAAATAATGCATAATCTTTTTCAAATCTATTTTCTCTCGACATATATTTGTCGGTATAGTTTCTCAAAAGTGGTTAACATAGGCAACTGATGACATGTGTTTGATCAACCCACTCATATACTTACAGTTAAATGGAAATCATCGAGGTAATTGTATCTAGAAGCTTAGATTATACGACTTATATAAGGGGAGTTGTGTTCTTTTAGGCCTACTTTTCTTACTTTTACTTTTTTTTTAATACATTCTGGTATAATCTGTTAGGAAATTGTAAATATTTTAAACGGTCTTAAAATGCGACTATTAACTTAATGTTCAATTTCGACAATTTCTTCCGAACTGCTAAGTCGCCTCAGTAAATATACATCTTAAAACTGTTACATAATGGAGTTATTTCATGTGTTTGAATTGAATTAAATTGTCAAAGCTGGTTTCCTGTGTTTAAGAAAGCTGATCAGATAATGTCAATTTAACGCACAACCCAAAGGAAAGGCATATCTTGATTAAGTCCGCTATCTCCGGAAGACTGTGACGGCTTACAATGGTTAACTCCGGGCAGTGATTAACCGTTATACGGCCTCAAAACATCCGAGACACGTGGCTCAATATATCACAACTTGATCAATATGATTTAGGATGTAGACAGCCCCTGATAAGATGATATTTCAGCCAAGATTTGGGCAGATAGAAATTATCGACATCCTGTATGCTTCACTGCCTTTTAACATTTATACTGTATATATATATTTTTTATAAATGTCGAGATATATAAAAAAAAAACAATGTTGTAGGAATCCAACGATATTTGAACCCTGGAGAGTTGTATATTTATTCACCGAGAGATGAAAATGTACAGCTGTTGAGAACTATCTTGAATGTATGACCTGGTAATGTCTAGACATGCAATTAAATATTTACTAAAACAATTGGTTACCTGAGGAATAAAAAGTAATAGTGAAATTAATTCATCAGTGTAAATAAACATATCCGATATAATTTGATTAAAATCGTTGACCGATAGGTCAAGAACCAGAGAGATTATGTGTAGGGATATTCGGCAAATTATCGACATCGTGTGGTCATCGCCAGACGAATTGCAGCTGTCACGGTATTGCAACGGAACTATATGCTATGATGTTTTATAGCTGTAGATCAATTAACTTTTTTTTATTTTAATATTTAATTGTACATTATATTCAGCGGATGCCATTTTACCAGCGTGTCCACACCATTCCCCACCCTAACACAAGCAACTTTCATAAGGTTTAAGATTAGACAAATATAGTTTTGCTGTGCGTTATGTTCCAAACCCAAAACTGCTAAAAACTGTGAAATCTCTTCAAAGCGCAGTCATTGGATTTCAAAAGGAAAAGCATATCATACTGGTGCCAATCATATCATTCTAGTGACGATCGATAGTGATGGTGGGCGCAGTACATTGGAGGACTATCTAGTTCATATACATCATACATGGATATATTATAAAATAACATTAAAGTAGCTTACAAAAAGGTATCTAAAATACTATTTTTACAACAACATGCTTTATATTTTTTATTTAAGCCATGCATGTACTAACTTCTTCCAAGACCCTGTAAACACAATTGCAGAATGCATGTCAAATGATAAATGGGGAACAATGAATATTTTCTTGTATTATACTGTAATGGTCAAAGGTTATGATCAGTGCAGTGTCTTCCTGGGTGATATAAACTGCGAACAGAAGTCTTGTGTGTTGCTTGGTGTATATCTTTGATGTACCAAAGAGAGAAAAAAAGATGAAACAAAAAATAAAAAACGTTCACAAAATATCTTTTTTATTGTTCGCTGTTAAATCTCCTCAATTTGTCCTTGTTACTGATAATCACTTGACGGCTTTTTTTCAACATCCCGGAGCTGATAGCTAGCGATTGGGGCTAGAGGTGGCCATGTTTTATTCATAATCCAATCGAGTCTTTTTACATTATTTTTTCATCGACGACACCTCGAGGAAGCTGTTAAAGACTGGATGGTCTGGCCTTTCTCCACATCACCCAGAGTGTAGCTTCTCTGGAACCTGACTGCTCCACTGCCGTCAATTTGGAGAGAGACGAGCCCCGAAACACAAAAGATTTATTCCACTTTATGACATGGGGTGGATTCGAGGATCAGCGCGAATATCGGGAAACCTGGAGAGAGAGAAATCGAAAGCAACTAAGACAGATGAGCACATACATACAGAGATAATGTCTTTTTGTCGGCGATCTGAAATGAGCAATTACCAGCTGATCTAATGGATATGACCAAAGCACTCCTGACCTTCACACATTTACCGATCTCCGCACGAGATCAATCAGAGGTCATTACGCTAGATAGGATATTCCTACGCGCAACAAATCCCGAAAACTGTGGAAAAGCTCTTTCGATTTAAATCTATTAAGTCTCAGCAGCATTGTATGGTTCCCAAGGTTGGAACACTGAAAAGTAAATAAAAACTAAACAAACAAATAAAGTAAAACTGGCCCGAAAATCTAACCTCATAAAAACACACTATACTCGAAATAAAAAAAAACAGCTTTTGGGTTTTATTGTAAAATTCGATTGAAAAAGGCAGCTAAACTATAAAAGTAACAAAATATTACAACTACACTCAGGAAAAACTGATATCACCCAAAGCAAAGTTATTAATGGACATGGGTTGAATTGGGCTAATATAATTATTAGAGTGGTTTATTTAAAGTCAACACAGATACATGACAAACGATTAGGTTGCATGTTGCCTCTCCGAGAGCACCAGAGCAACAGGAAGCTGCATCCCAGCCTCTCCCGTAAATAACGATAGATACTGTAATTATTCACCATGCTTTGTTATTAACTAACGGTATTATCTTTTAAGGCCATAAAAACAGGGAGGCTCTCTTTGTGACAAATATGGGAGGATACATCAAGAAAACTACTATGAATAAAACTACCCAATGACTAGCACGAGGCCACCAGAATGCTGCAAAACATGCGAAACACTTGATTTTACCAAGGATGAAATACAGTTAATCGTGTTCGTACATTTACAGATAAGAAGAATTCCTGCTTTTATTGATATAGTGATGCCACCAATTGCGTCTGGGGCTTTACTTGCGTTATTCGGTTCCATTTCACCCTCCACTCGTTATCGGACCGTTATTACAGTCCCTTGTACCAAGTGTAGCTAATTAACGTGCGATCATTTCCACACACGCTTGTTCGCGTTATCAGTTGTAGGGGGCCATGTCTGCAATAATGATTAAACGATGGACAAGCGGAACATGTGTAAATCAGCTCGCCCAGCATGAGCCACTGTGCGCCACGAGAATAACTACTTCTCGTACTTGAGATAGGATGCGCACTGTTTATAACTAGCTTGATAACTTCTAAGTGATTCGTTTGTCAAAGAGATAGGTACACATTTTATGTTGAATTTCCGTCACGTTTCACGCGCATTACATTATAAATCTTCATTTGGTGACGAGCAGTTCCTTAGATAAGCCGTTCACCGTGTTGCGATAGGGATATAAACTGATTAGAAAATACGAACAATTTTGCCCGTTATTTTGACTAGAAATAAACCTAATATGTGTGTGTCATTATATGTAAATGTCGCAGACGTTCTTTTTAGAAGTTTATGGACTTTACTTTTCAATATAACACATCAAATAAACAAAGTCTCCTGTGTAAAATATTGCTTACCACACTACAAACAGACAAAAAAATTAGATTGTAATTTTTAATCACTTTAGCCAAAGCCTTTTCATAAAACTGGCGAAATTGTATCAAATATCAAACACAGAATGCAATACATTTTATATTGACGCTTTGAAATTCTTTAACATGAATTGGTCAAACTCACAATTGGCGTTGTGTTGTGCAGTGTTTAACCTGTGCCCAATAACAAAGCCTGCCCGCTGCCGAATTGAATTCGTCTATGGAAACAATTATGTATTCACTGATAAGGGGAGATAGAAAGACCAACCATTTTTTTTATTTTTATAACTTTGACAAATGTAAACGTACATTTAAAAAAAATATTATTTTTGTCAAATATAGATACATTGCAAAAAATTGTTAGAAAAAACATACACTTGATTTTGAATGTTCGCGTATTTTCAGAACATAAAACATTAAAAAGTATTACTGATGAAACATTCAAAAAGCTTCATTAAAATTAAACATGTATCGTTGTCTTAATTTACTTATTATGAAAATATTCAGATTCTGAACAAATCGATAGCAATATACCGATATAGGTAAGAGGTTCAGCGTTGTTACAGTGTTTGTCGCGGACGTCGCGTGGTATACAGCAGATAAGTTTTAGCGTTGTTGCAGTGTTTGTCGCGGACGTCGAGTGGTAAGCAGAAGAGGTTTAGCGTTGTTGCTGTGTTTGTCGCGGACGTCGCGTTGTATAGAGAATGCTACTAACACATTTAATTTGAGCAACACTTTTATTGACCTAATTCCAATTGTTTCCATTTATTGAATTATTGCAGTTCATTCAAGTTCAAATGAAAATAACCAATGAATACATCCAGCGGAAATTATTTCAATTCAACCATCAACTTTCACTTTTGGGTGACGGAAGTTACCTGTTTAATTGTACTTTACCCACACAGCTTCATGTAGACTAAAATAAAATTCACTTCTGAAGAATAAAAACCCTGATAGAACATTTTAAAAAAAAACAATTTTCGACTGAGGCAGCACGTAACTTTAACGTTTTTCTGTGCAGATCCTACGTCTGTATTGAAACATATAGTTGGCCCTATCTAGATACATTTTAATTATTTTGATATGTCGAGATTACACGTATGTTAGCAGTTTATTGGTAGCGTGAATCGTTCCCAATGATTAGAGATACACCGATAAGCCTATAACTCGGGGTAAAGACCAATAATTTCTCAATTTGTGAATTGTTTGGTTTCCGGTTGAGGGAGAACGCACCAGTCGACTTTTGTCCCGAGGTGGTTTTGTGTATACCCAAGACTGCTACTCTACCTGCCCGAGGGGTGACCGTTCTTTGCTCCTATAGTTTATATACAGCTCCTTAATCCCATCATGCGTGTAATTGAGGGCAGCACGACCAAGTTAAATTAAATTATTATTTTCTGGTTGACGAGCAGGTGCGATACCAGTCTAGCGCTAATCTTGGCATTAAATACCAAATGAAAATGAAGGGCAAATTAACATATCAAATGGCGAGGTAGCTGACTTTGTTTTTCAAATAAATCATATTTAAATGTATAAGATTTTTTAATTTTAAGGAGATAAAAAATAATTTAAATGAACCAATACATGCAATTTTAGTCTGTGGCTCTACCAATCAGTTCCCTTTACAAAGTTTTGTACTCGTCCAGAATTTAAGTAGTTAACACTGGTTAGCCTTACATTTAGTGGTTTATCAGATACGAGAAGAGGCAGCACGCGAGTCGCTGTGGTTTTTCATTTACCGCCCGCCAATGACAGCGGTTAAACGCCACTCGAACCTAGTATAATTATGATGGACAGTAATTAGCCACACATTCTGTCCAACTACGAACCGTGCTTCATCAACCATTGGCTATCAGTGCGTGACGTCACGCAAGGTAGACACACCCACAAACAGAGTGCAGACACTCTTTATTCGCTGAAGTTTGAAGTTAGCCAGCAGACGCCCTGTGGTATGGTGAGTTGAAACAGGCGGATGCCAGGGGAGTTTTGCCAGCCGTTGGCCTTACTCTTGAAGATTTCCCACTGACCATTATGTCGGACAGCGAATGTTTGGAAAATAGGGGCAACATGTCGCCTGGAGATGGAGAAAGTGGCTGCCACAGACCCTCATCACCCATAATCAAACAGGAACAATGGAGCCCACGTCCCGTAGTTCCTGATACCCACATGGGAATAAGATTTACGAACTTCTTTATAGACGAAATCCTGAAACCTCACTTCGGAAAGAATGATCGCGATATTCCCCGAGTTCTGCCTTCGTCTCTAAAATCAGAATTCAGTTTCTTGTCAGAGAAGTTTTCTGGACTTATTCACAGGCCAATGCCATGTTTAAAACAAACTGTCAAATGTAAACCTCTCGAACAATCTGCGGCTCTTGATCTCCGGAGAGAGAGAGTTGTGAAAAAAGACAATCCCAGACAAGAAACTGTACCAGTGGCGACTAACTTACCAGTGATAGAAACGACCCATGAGCAGAACCCCGATTCATTGAGGTCGAGTGGGGATTGTATTTCTCCAAACTCCTCTCAGTCTTCCTCCTCCACTCCTCCTTCTTCACCCAGTAAGTCCGCCAAGGACAAGAGGAACTTACTGTGGCCCGCCTGGGTGTATTGTACCAGATACTCTGACCGTCCGTCATCAGGTAACGTCACCTTTTCGTTAAATTATGAACATATACAATTTACAACAAACATATACTTGATATACAATAAAATTCTCGTATAAAAGATATAATTGAAAACATGTTTCGTTTTTTCTTCGAATTTATTCAATTAATATAATAGGAAGTTTTGTGACATAACATACACTGTGATACAAAGACCCGTGTCCATATTGTACATTAACTTCAAGGAAATATTATTTATTAGCTTTAATATCCATTTAAACTTTTCTTTAAACATTTCACTAAAACACTTTAGTGTTTCCTTTAAATCCTATCAGTTTTCGACGGCTAAGCAGTCTTCAGAAGTTGAACTAACATTTTATTGGGCGTTGAAAAATGACATTTCGAGAAAAAAATACTTCTTCAACTTTTGGCAATCGTCTGACTGTCACATAATTTTTTGTATAAAACCAGCCCGCGAAATATATAAAGTACTTTATACAGATTAATATTATATACTAAGTCCACGAAACACATAATGTGCATGTTAAAATATCATTCCTGCACTTTATAATTTAAAAACAACATTTCATATCAAAATAGCATAACTTTAATGAAATTTTTTATCAACCAACAAAAATATTGACAAGTATTAATCATAGGCCTCCAATCAAAGGTTAATTCCGTTATACTAAAGCCCTTCATTTATGCCCGAAGTAAAACTCTTTTAAATATTGTTAGATAATTGAGTTTTAGATTGTAACCGTTTACAATTTTTACCTGATCGCGACTTCTTCTCGACTTAATCACACATGTATCGAATAATCGTGTTCCAGTTACTTGGTTGGATGTGAAACTATACACACAATGTCTGCTCTAAATTTTATAAAACTAGTAAAAGTCACAAACTGTCTTTTTCGTATTTTTCTATATATACAAAATAGCAATACAGTTGAATGCTTAGATTAATCTGGAAACTATCTGGATTTTTGTAATATAATATTCATGATGTTATTGCCTTTATACAGCTCTATTTATCAGTTGCAGTCACCATGATTGACAGAAATAGTAGACATATATAAATGGCAGCAGTGGTTTTATCTTTCTGTAATTTAACTCTTAAGTGTGCTCTACAAACTTTCACAATTATGCAAATTAAGGACTCAGGCGTCATCGTTTCTATCTTATATATTATTTTGGCGTAAGAAAAACTCAATTTGTAAAATGAACGTTTATTTATATTTTATAGTTATTAGATATAAATCATTAGATCTGTCAGCTATTTTACATATATGTACATTTAGGATTCATTATGAAAAAAGAACAGTTGTAATGAAGCGCGTGGTTACCATAGCAATATATGGATTACGGATTAGCCCATCACGGTGGATTAGTCAGTTAAGATTAGAAGTGACTGCCTATGCAGATAACTTTAATGGGAGGTCTAAGTCTCTAACAGCATTAAATGATGAGCTTACCTCCGGGCTTTTTGTCACAACATTCAACACACACATTAAATACGCTCATGAAAGCAAGCTTCAGTAATTAAGACGTTTTATTAAAGACAGCTGAAATTTAACGTCAGTATTAAAATAATTAGCATCAGTAATTCATAACGATAATTTTAATCTTTTGCTCAGTGCAGTTTACTTATTGACTTTAATTTGTTCATTTTCAGGTCCACGCTCACGCAGAAATCGACGCAAGGAAAAAATAGTACAGGAAAAGCGACCTCGCACAGCTTTTAGTGCAAGTCAGTTAGAGAGACTAAAGAAAGAGTTTGAAAACTCGAGATATCTTACGGAGATAAGAAGACAGGACTTGGCTAGGGAGCTTAATCTTAACGAGTCTCAAATTAAAATATGGTTTCAGAATAAACGAGCTAAGTTAAAGAAATCCACTGGTGTTCGGAACGGTTTAGCTCTACATCTCATGGCACAGGGCCTGTATAACCACTCGACATCGGGCCAGAGAGAAGATGAGGAAATTGATGTTGAAGGCTGAGCACCATTGGATGTCTATTTTAAAGATGACATCCACATGAACAATGGTAAAGAGTAGGATATGTGACGGATGGTGTGTCACGGGGCCTCACCAGGGAACTAGCAAAGCACAAGTCGCCCCCTAACTCACTACCATCAAACTCCAATCTTATAATTCAGGACCCGTATGGTGAATGAAAAAACGGTGTTTGTATAACATTGGAATAATCTACGTTGGCGTCTGTCTACTGTTTCTAGTTTTCTATCAGAGCTGACACGCGAGAAGGCATGTCTTAACTTACGCTGATATCAAGTACACGTGACAGCTCGTCAGATGATATCCCCACCGCTGCAGTGTTGTATAAATGTGTCTACTTGTTGCTCCCTTCATTGGCAGGACACACACATTTATATAGCGAGAAAATTGACTGGTAACTTTTTCTATGACAGAGGCAGTGATGCACTAAATGCCTCATACAAAACTTGTACGATTTCCTGTATAGATATATTATTTATATCACCTGTAGATTAAGTCACTAAGCTTGATCAAGTTTATTAAGTTGTGCACAAAGTATCAGAGTATTTAACCGGTTTCATGTGATTCGTTTATGATTTGCTCAACTTTAATAAACAGTACAAGTGAAAATTGCTTTATGTTTAAGTTGATATTAAGTTAATAAATATTAAAGTTCGCTTTTGAAAATTTGTGAAAAATGGTCTAATTCAACAAACAAACACTTACGATTCAACTATTTTAATTAATAGACATCCTTGTGTCAGTTTGAGTTCTTATAAATGTAATTATCTCTAAATTTGTATACAATACTTGTCAATAGCAAGGAGAATATGACGTTTTAAATCTACAGAAACGGCTATTATGCTATCTTTCGTATTCGACACCTTCATGCAGTTCACCTGTGGGTATTTCTGGTTATTCTCCAGAATCAATTAATATCTGAAAGTCAATGAACCGGACAGTAATGGCTAAATTTTTCTATATTCAAATTCGTTGCAGCGTCCATGCATTGAATACACAGGTGGGTGTTTCTTCCTGGTCCATCAACAAGGTCGTCATATTAACACTTAACCGTCGAGTCATTTTAAAATAGAGATCAAATCTGTCTCCCAGTCGTCAATACTTTGACTTAAGATTACACTAGAGACATGGAACTACTTGTTTTAATCTGAAACAAGAAGGAAGTTTGAATTGGCTGCTTGATACGGTAAGATAAAGTCATAAGCTCCAACTAATCGTCATTGCATTTCCTCCCTACATTATGTTTATTTGTTGTTAAATTTGGAACCATTTTACGTCAATTGTTTTACGATCCCCTTCCCAGGCAATTTTTTGGGGAAGCCGTTACATCGACAATTTTTTCACCGTTATAGAAGCGATTGATTTAGGAGAGCTTAACAATGACCGTTGCTCAATTAAACACCAGGGCTACAGATTGACCGTTGATCCATTAAACACGAGGGCTACAGATTGACCGTTTCTCCATTAAACACGAGGGCTACACAATGACCGTTGATCTATTAAACACTACGGTTACAGATTGACCGTTTCTCCATTAAACACGAGTGCTACAGATTGACCGTTGATCCATTAAACACGAGGGCTACAGATTGACCGTTTCTCCATTAAACACGAGGGCTACACAATGACCGTTGATCTATTAAACACTACGGTTACAGATTGACCGTTTCTCCATTAAACACGAGTGCTACAGATTGACCGTTGATCCATTAAACACGAGGGCTACAGATTGACCGTTTCTCCATTAAACACGAGGGCTACAC
>JARFOD010142578.1:0-13018 GCA_031763545.1 Mopalia muscosa
AACATTAAAGCATGTTGTATTCATCACTTCTGACTGTAGTTTGACTGACAGAAATAAACCCTCTTCAAACTGTTCATCTAGTTTACTGTCAAAACACTAACCCCAAGTCATGGTGACGCCAATGTATGCATACAGTACAGAAAAAACAATGAATGTGGAGTAATTTGTCACTGGGTTGACAAAAAATAAACATCAAATGCAGATCACTCAGTTGGTAAACCAAACATTCATTTGTGTAATGAAAGCTTGAATGAGCCAGAATACATGGACACTGTTTTGTTATTGTAAGGTACATTAGGTCCCAATGTTGGGTGATGTTATAATAAAAACCAGCTGTGTAATTATGATAGCAAATGAGAGTTATATTACATACAACTCAGAACATGACATACATCCCAAAAAATGGAATTAACAGTTTTTTTTTATTTGTTACAAAACCTAATACAACACTGTTCACAATGAATATATTCTGAAATTATGAATGCATACAGTATGCATAACTGTCACAAATACTTCCATTCGATAATCATGGGTGGAAATATGTATTCATTTGCAGGACTTTTCCGGTAAAAATTTAGCTTGTCCTGTAAAGTTTCACAGAATTAATCATTGTGTTAAATGGCCTGCAGGACAAAATTAAAAAAATTTCTGACAAAATATTTTTAACATTCTCACCCCTGGTACATATATTGATTTTTTTATTTTATTCATGTCTTACTCATGGGTATTAATATGATAGTACAATTCACACCGTTCCTTCCTTAAATACCATGGAAAACTGACAGGAAACCTTGCAAAAACAACCCCAGTGATTGCCAATGCCACATTGTGTGACTCTTTATATACCTGAGGGTGGCAGTAAATACACCATAGTACATGTAGGATTAGAAGGCCAACACGCTGACCATGAAGCCATGGCCACAGGCTTGGTCAGTGTTGTTTCACTATATCTAATAATTGAGCAAACAATAACATTAAAGTTTGCCCATTAAGGACCCCATAAAGATCACATAGACCCAGGCATACTGTCACACCTGGACTTGGCAATCATTCATGTCTATCATTTTATTTTTGAACCATTTACTTTTCTTTGTGAAACTCATCAGTGGGAATAATGTTGTGTGTTTGTCTTCTTGTCTCAAGGTGCATGGTGTTCAAACTTTTTTGACTTGCCACACTTTATTTTACACACCTGTAACTTTTCAGAGATCTAATATTAAGAACGGGTGATAGCTTGGTTCACTGTGCCTATATGTTATACAGTAACTGATACAACAAAACAAGTATCAATAGTTCACCCACAAACGGTATCAGTGTTCTGTAAGAAATATTGAGATTTCATATCTTTGGTGTTCCATGGAACATCTTACAGTAAGATGAGATTCATGCAAACACAAAGGCAAGACCATGTTTGTTTTATAAGCTAAAAGATCAGTGAACATCGAGACCTGCTATTGTGTCTATACCATGAAATCCCTGGAGTTAGGGACTTCCAGTGCAAGTTCTTATGAAACACAGCAGCTGCCTAATGTCGGGCAAACAATTCTTGCATGTATACAGCCTCACATAACACATGCATATTTCACTCAAATCATGACTGTGTACAAACATGAGAATTACAGGCCAAAATAACAAAAAATATATTTTATGCTTATATAAGTTTGTTTCATCTTTTTTTTTTTCTGGTTTTGTTCTGCAGCTACATGTTTTAAAAATGTTTAGAAAGTACTGAAGTTGCAGTTTTATTTCATTATGATAATAACTGATGCCTTTCCTCAATGACTGTTCATTGAAATATGGCAGCCCTACCAATATATTGGTAGGGGTGCCATTATCCCCAACTCATTATATGGTGCATTTACCATTTTAGTCATGAATTTACTGTGTGCAAACTACTGGCAATCATCCAAGTTTTGTTAAAAATTTGGGAGGACAGCGAAGCCAAAAATACCACATCAATAGTGAATGTAGTTTGAATGTGATTATCGTTGTCTGAAACGCAGTGATTAAACCATATATACATGTATTGTACCATACCTCGCCTAGATAACGACAAATAAATGTTTTGAGAGCGCTTGTTATGGCCTAGGTAAAACCACAATATTTGAATAGGCATAGGGCCTATTATATACTTTCACCATGCCAAAAATACAGGTACCTTATCATACATGTAATATATGTATTTCGCTAAACAAGTACATGCACTATACAGGTCATATCATATGTATATCATATTATTACCATGAGCCTCTGTAGCTCAGTCGGTAGAGTGTAAGCCAAAGGTCCCTGGTTCAAATCCCAGTTCAGGCAAGCTAATTTTTCTCTCTTCATTTATTTAAAGTATGTTATATCATTATTTTGGGGTTTTTTTTTTTTCGTTTTTGAATCACAGCCATTATATACATGTATAACTAACTAGTCATGTTAAAAATACATGATAAAAGTAAATGCCTGCATTGTGACTCCCAGTTTTTGTAGACTGATATTTTCCCAGTTTTAGCACAAATTTATTTATTTGATTCCAAATCCGTTATTTTTATTCTATATAGTGTCCATCTATTTTTTTTTTTTTTTTTTCCTTTTTCCGCCATAATTAATTTTTTTTTCTTCAGTTTTATTCTTTGGAAAAAGTTTTCTTTTTTCTTCAATTAAAGCAAAAATGTAATTTTCTGGTGATCTATCTTTTAATAACAAAGTGAAACATTTATGTTTTAGTACCTTATACATGTACCATCAACATAATTGGGTTAAGCATCAGTCCATGCACAGAAAAAGAAAACAAAAAGAAATCTACCTGTAGGTTAAACTGGTGCAGGTCAATTATGACAAAAAAATAAACACTACACTAGAATATATCAGACACAAAAAATGTCATTTGAAAAAAAATAATAAAACAGACACACCAGCCGACCAGGGTAAATGAGTAATATAGCTTGGGCTTGGTTAGTAGATATCTATTGAAGAAACTAGTGTCGACTCTTCAGGAAATGTTTTCATAATATCCATGTTTTCTTAACAATTCTAATATGTATGCCTGCAGGTATACAATATTGTTCGATAATTACAAAGTATTTCCTGAGCTATTTTCCAACAGGTGAAGCTGTTTGTATTATGAATATCACACCTTTGTGTGAATGTGTTTGTGCAGGAAAACATTGTATTACAGTTGAAACAGGTTTCATTCATCATAACTAGTAGGTCATATGACTGCTCACTCATAAATTTACATGGCAATTCCAGAAAGTACCTGTACAGTAGACACAGAGGTGTTTGAGATGGTGAGAATCCAAACTCTAGAATAAAATCAGTTGATCTAAAGAAGGTAACAGTTTGCCGATCAATTTAGTACAGGTATTCAATAAACAGAACACACCATTATAAAATCAAAGCAATAAATTACACTTTTTACTTCTCATTGCTACTTTTGACTGACTTTGACCTTGAATATATCATATATTTGCCAGCTACACATCTTTCTATTTTTTATGTTAAATGTATTTTTCTTTCTACCAAAAAAAAAATCTGGAATATTCTGGTCTGAATTCTGACATTTTCCAAACAGTGACTAATAAAGTAATATGTTACAATTAAATATCTCCCAAGTTTTAAGAGGATGTAAATTAATGGGCTCATTTCAGGCATGTTGTCAGCTAATAAATGAGGAATTTTCACACTTAACCACACACTGATGAAAGTCCCAAATTTCCCTCTAGCGATTATAGTCTGGGCGGTTTCTAAATTATGGTAAAAACCCTAATGGTTTGAAAAAAATAATATGACCTGACCAGACATTGAATAAAGAGTACATTTTCTTGCTCTCTAGCTTGGCTTTCTCTCTTTTATACAACATACAACAAAAAAGTATAGTATGATAGATCAGCTGAATTTTCTGAAATATGTAATAGTTCTGAAGTCCAGAAAAACTGTAATTGTTATGGCATTTACTTTATACCAGCGACTATTGAGGCATGTGTTACGCTGTGAGCTAAGGGAATGCCTGATTCGTGTATACCCATATCTAGAGCACAAATCTTAACTCCACTCTTCCTTTCATGTTACTAACTACATTTAGTTATACAGGGTTAGTCCTAATTAAAAACACAGATTTAGTGTCAGGGTAGAATGAAGGGGGAATTATCAGCTTATTCTTGTTAATCCAATAGCTTTGCTTATCCAAACCTACATCAGTTTGTTGACACAGGTCTTAAGTATAAAAATACAAATAACAATAGGCAGGTTCATTTAGTATATTCATCATTGTTTACGGCAATTTCTTTTGACCTTTTTTATTACCAGTGAGATACACATCATGCTAGATGAGGATAAAACGATCGAGGCTTGGGGTAAGGATAATCAGGCTGTCTATGGAAGGGTAGGAAGTAGAGAATTTCTGGTCGTTTGATCAGTGAAGTGTGACTCTGAGCTCAGGCATCCTTTAAACAGCCCACCCACCTCATCAATGATCTCTCAATGCATTGTCATGAAAACAAGTGGTCAACCGATAGCTATTTTAAGAACTGATACAAGGAAAGTGAAATTCCATAGGCTGGAATAACCAAACATTAATATAACAGAGTAGTTCGACATAGACTGAATCAGTTTGATCACCAGCTCAGGGCAAGTAACATACATAAGAAATCATTTTTACCCTCTACAAATGAAGCAAGACAGATGTATACAAGACAGGAGATATTACTTGGTGAGCAATTGTAAGTACAGTACTACAATATATATTACATCTTACAAATTAATCACAAAGACACAGGTATGTTGATAATTCAAAATACAAACTACAGGTTAAATTAAATTGTGACAGAAAGCAGGATTGATCACAGTGAAATTGTATTCAAAATTTTTAATTTCAATTTTGTCACTAATTGTCAAAATTCGGTTTACTTTTATTAACTCTGTGCATATGTGTCATATCATCTTTTGTTACTTTTGTATTGACATGATATAGACTAATTGTATAAATTGAGCATATTTAGTAAATTTGCAATAAAATTAAAATATATTCTTTTTAAATAAATTAAAATAACAATCAGAATAAACGCAGTAACTAAGTTCATCCATAACAAATCTTGTAGGCCTCATATTTTTTTTTCTTTTTTTTTTTTTGCTGTACCTTTTAAAAAGACTTGTGCACATGTACATGAAGTATACATGTAGAATACAATAGACTTCCAATCACCATACAGGTAGTCTTGCTATTACAAGTGTCCCCTGCGGTGAGGTGCCTCAATATAAAACATGTTGTGTTAGAATGTGGTTGTGTCCCTCAATTTTCCAATTATGTTCGTTGTTGTTACTACATTTAACATTGACAGATTCCTAATCGATGATAGTCATTTTTTGTGTTTAAATATAATACTATCCCCTATTATCAAAGAGTATAAATCACCTGTAGCAGCACAGGCTCAATGAAAGTCTTACTCTGCCATATTAACACCTAGAGTAAACCTAGCAGTGTCATTACTCTACTCTTGGCAGCAGACCCTCTGAACAAAAACAACTGCTTTTACCCAGTCCTAAGCATAACTCAACTGATGTCTGATCCCTATATCTACTGGATTTCGTTGCTCAAAGGATTAATAAGCTTTATTTTCATAGGTCAATAAGACACTATACTGTACCCAGGTGTTAAACATTAGATCAATGTGTCTGTGAGCAACAGCCCCCTGTTTGACAGGTGAATTCTAAAAATTGTTTTCAGTTTCAGCTCTTAAAACAATGATTCTTATGTGATGATGGGCTACCACAATGATCTTCATAAGAACTACTTAGCACCCAGATATAGTAATAGTGCCACGTAGATGTTATAATCAACAGGTGCAAACTATATTAAAAGTAATGGTTGACCCATACAGCTTATATAAATTTATATGATCAAAACACAACGTTAGTGCCATATTAAGTCGGAGGGCACACTCTTTCTAAATGTGCACTTGTGTCATTGAACAATAAAATAGAAAGACGTATTAGTTTCTCTTTAGGGGATGATTAGTTATTGCTTGTTAAGATCATGTCTAGACTTGACAATGAAACTAAACTTCCCATTTGCCAACGGGTCGAGAACGAGACTGACACAGTGAGAGGCCAACTAAAGTTCAAATCAGCCTATCACTAAGCTTGTTCTCCTAAAAGGTAGTCTGTAAAGAGTTAAAGATTCGACATTCTGGATTTTACCTAGGGAAACAGTTCAATCAGTGTTAGAAGAGGAAGCTGCATATATCTATGTTCAACTACATCGACCAAGTGGATCGGTATGACCGGTAACAAAAACCACTTTCTCTTTATATCTGCTGACATGTACATAGGTGAACTGTCACACCCCCATAACGATACAGCTGGTATATTTATGAGTTTCAATGTACAGGTATACCTACATATCTTTAATATATGTATAGAGGCATATCAATTTGGTCTAGCCAAAATTGTATTATAATGCTGGGTTTGAGAATTAAAGGCCTGTTTTTTCGTATATGGCACTTTGCCCAAAGCCAGGTCAGCACTGTCAAGTTGAATACAGGGGCTGGATCAGACCTTCACTGTTATCATGAAGCCTTCTCACTTGATCACTCCCTTAAACAATCTCATAAATACCTATCACATTTCCCTGCCTAATATTAATAGCATTGTGCAACTGTAGAAACACAGGTCACAATTAACACTACATTATATATGTTCAATTATTCAGAAACTGAGAAGCACTTTTAAGCTACAACTACGCAACATAATAATAATTTTTGTTTTCATACCAGGCTCCTCCGACTACTCCCACCACACCAACAAATACCAGGGGGAAAGACCTGTTTCATACTTCACAAGTTATGCCACCAAATGACCAATAATTACAGGCACAATGTTTTCAACATCATTATTTTATTCAAATATTTTATTCAAGAGGCAAAGTGTCAAAGCTGAAGAGGTCATTCCTGTGAGCCTTCAATCTGGAAAGTTTATCTGTTTAATTGGTGTTTTATGATGTACCTCATGTTATTTCACTAATATGACCCTGTGTCAACTCAATAGGAGAGAGAAATTACCCTCAAAGAAAGACAAGATCAGAGGGCACAATCACAGGAATAATACAAAGGCATCACAAACAGATCGGCTTCATGTTGCCCCTTCAGCTCTGAGAGGACAAGGGCAACAGGAAGCCCCCTCCCAATAGCCCACTTAATCTGGAATATAAATAAACCTTGTCTAATGCTCGAGATGTCATATGATCAATATCATACACTGTAGGTTTCATCTGTTAAACAATATACAGATGGACAGTGAATAGTTACCCCCTAAGAGAGCCTCATTCTAATCTCAAAGAATTCAGATTTGACTGGCCCAGTTCCCTGTCACTTTCATCATATCCTGCAATAGCTTTTCATTCATTTAGAGACATGGTAGAGAATATCACTTTATGACAGGTACAAGCTCATTCTATAGATTATGACCGATGAAATCAAAAATAGATTCAAACCCACCAATGAACTGTAATCAAGGTTATTGACCATTGAACTACATATAAAGGTGAATTGCAAAAGGTTATCTGTCTAACCTTAACAGCAGGTAAGCTTAGGAAGCTTCAGTAGTACAGATGGTAAAACTAGTACAAACTTATCTTTACTTAAAACAATAACTCACCTGGAATACCCAGCCTAAAGCCCAGAATATGAGCTACCAAAACTATGTTTTCTTTTCTCAATATTAAAGTTTATTGGCTTATATAAGAACAATAGTACACGTACAAGAATAAGACAGTTGACTAGGCCTATTTAGTTTTCTAAAATCAACTTTAATAGTCTTTTTAAGAAATATTTTTTGCTTCAATCACTGGGGTATAACACCATACTTTATTCATACAACGGTAACCCACCATTCACACCACTGACTGGCGACAAACAAAGACAATACAGGGCAGAACGTAATACTAGGACATCTCAAAACAGATCAGCTTCCTGCTGGATCACAGAGACCTTTTAATAGCCCCAAAAACACCAGGAAGCTTGGGCCCTAGAAGCCAATAGAATAATTACAAATTAAAAATTAGAGAGATCTGAATAAAGAGAGATCTGGAATGTACTTGGAGACAAGTTAAGTTAGGTCAGCTGTAGATAAGGGCAAGTGAAGTTGCCTCAAATTCTAAGCCCTGTATAACAAAGAAACCTTCACACAAATGATTGATTGATTGATTGGTGTTTTACGCTGTGCCTAAAGGTACTTCACTTATATGATGGCGGTGTAATAAAAAAATAATTGACACTAGCACTTGTAACCAAGATGTGAAGCATTTCCATAATATTGTAAAGTTAATTTTCCTCCAGTGCTAAGTAAAGACAGCATTGCCACTCTTCAAACAAACTGCCCTTCGCCAGAGTGCTCAGAATAAAAATACAGATTTGCAGCAATATGTGTGTGACGGTGAACATTTAGTATGTTTCTCTTGTAAACCAAACCTGTACAGCATGGAAAGCTTCACAGGTTACCCTTCACACACTTTTTGACAATTGAAAATATATAGTCTAGACGCATTAGTTAACATGCATGTCCTTTTCTAAAATGTACCAAATTCATACATATTTCTCACCTTATTTTATAATTAACACATATTTGCTATGTAAGATGAGCTGTATTACCATAGATTATAATCGACAGATCTGATACAGTGCTCATGAATTGTCATGCCTGAATGATCCATTCACATCATTCCATCTCATTTATTAGCTCTTGCTTTAATTTACATGCAGTATTAATAAGATTATCTACCATAACTTTCTGATTATCAGAAATGATATGTTACTTAATTGACTGAAATAAATCTTTATAACACACCACAGTGGGTAAATAAAATTAATGAATTTGAATGGGCAAAATGTGTTATAAGATGAAATTTTGACAATGTATCACTTCTCTACCTCTCTACCCATGTCTCCAAACAGTTGTTGGTAATGATGTACCCATAAGCAATGTTACTTTGAAGTCCCAGAGTCTATGTCTTGTGTATGTCTAGATATTTAAAATGTATTTACCATAATTGACAGTGTCGCAGAGTTTTAGACTTATTTTGCCTTTGGTATTAGCGACCACTATAAGCACATCTTATTTTTATTAACAAACCTAATCATGTAAGAAAACCATTTAATGCTTGGTATATTACACTGTAGTGTATGTATTTGAGCAGGTACAATGTAAGTAAATACAAGTACATATATATGCCCTTCTCCTATTTTACACCATTTTAAATGGTGGTGTTGTTGATTTATGCAATCAAATCTTTAACTTGTCTGGACATGCGTGGTGTAAAATTAAGAAAACTTTCCACTGTCCAGGTAAAAATTTATTTTGTATAAATGTACCCCTATCATCTGTGTCGTCAATCATCTAGGAAATAAAGTAGGGAATATAAATGAAATGTACACGTAAATTTGTTTCTTTTATGGGATTTTACTCCACACATTTTACTCATATGACAGAGTAACAGTCCAATGGTGAAGGAAATCTGTCATGAAACCACTGGCAATGGCCAAAGCTAGGATAATCACAGAACATAAGAACAGATCAAATTGTTATTGTCACTCAGTCCTGTATTAAGCATCTCATCAACATTGAACCCCCTAGATGAAATACAGGATCTCCAATTTTCTGTCTGCCATCCCAGTATTATTTTTGTTCGTTAAGCTGTCAAAGGGTTATTACATATGCACAGTTTAACATGTGTAACCATGTATTTGAAGCTCATCGCCCCTTTGTTTGAGGAAAATATTTTTTAAAAACAAGTGTTCAGGGCATATTCAGGACAGCTTATCAACTGAGGTCAAATTGATCTCTTTGAAGATGGATGAATTCTGGGTTAAATATCTATGTCATGTATCCTGGATTGTTGTTCAAACACAAACAAATGCTAATGAATGACACTGTAACTGGAGAGACCAACAAATCAAAATCTAAAGGTAGCTTCATACATGTAGGTGTAGCTTTCATTGGTTTGTCTTCATAGCATGTTTTTATGCAAATTCTCAAATATGAAAAACATGTCATAACAAAAGCTCATATTTGTTGCTCTAAATATTTAACAATTAGGATGATAATTTTTCTGTATATAGTCTGTATATATGTGTTGTCTCTTAAACTGCTCCCTTGAGTACAACATTAAACACCAATCAAACAAACAAACTTAAACTGCTAACAGCAAACCTTCATAAATATACGAATATTGTGATACCTGTACAAGATACATGATACATGTACTAATAATCTATGTAGTCTCTTACATTGCTCATATAAACCTTCATAAATATCGGGGCTCTCGATAAATAAATCCACCACTCTCCTACATTAAAATTTAGGCGAGCTGTGGAGAGTTATTAATATTAACCTAGTTAAAATTGGAAATGAAATTTAATCGTACAGGCAAGTAAGTATTAAAGCGTTCACTCTCCTTGTTCTCAGCATGGGTGAGGACAAGGGGAATGCATCGAGACGCCTGAATATAGAAATATTCAAAATGAATTTCAAATACTTGACTATTAAAGGTATTAAAGTCAATAACAAATATTTATATACAATTAATTAAATCCACTAACATACTTTAATATACTGGGTCTAGTCTTACTCTTAAATCTGTTTTTGATTGATTGATTTCTGCTCAAGAGTTCTTCACTTACAAGATAGCATTTTATTCTAAAAGTAATTCTCATACCACAACAAACATAAGACGTCTTGTGTTTTGCAGGGTTGAAAACTTGAAGATTCTCCAGTGCAAAATAATATACAGCATTATTGTGTTTGAAACACACTGCCAATAACCAGAGTTACTAAAAACTGTTGCAGAAATGCAATTACCTTTAAGAAGCATCACGATCAGGTTTGTCCAATTATTTTTATGGCTTCATTTTTTCATATCGTCATAGGGCAACATTTATGTCATAAATTTAGAATTTATTTGAGTGGGAGCAGAGTCGTGATACTGCCTGAGTTATAGGGCCCAAACAAAACTGATTTATTGTGGGGCCTTTCACTGTAGTCTCATAACAACATGTTGTGTGGTTGTCCTGTATCTGGATTGGTGCCAGTTATTTAGACAGTAATTATTTTAATCCAATATGAGTACAATAATCTTAAGTATACCATAACATCAAGTATTCTCCTTTGAACACCTATAAAATTATAAGGAAACTGTGGTTTTGATTTTTAGCCATTGTTCCGAGTGCAGACAGCAATTCAAAGGCCAATTCTAAAAGTGTAACTATGTATGAAGCAATGAGATAACAGGGTTAACTGGTAAGGGATTTTACCTGGTTAATTGAGCCAAACCAAAGAGAAAAGGTGTAGCACTGTTTATTTATTTGGAAGGAAATGAAAAGCTAATAGCTGGTGATATGGTCGATTGTTCATTTCCTCACATTTGTTTACATTCTGTTTCTGGCTGTTTAGCATGGCTCAGTAAACATTGGGTTGTATGCAGGGGTCTTTCTACACTTTCCTAAATCCAATACACTTTTAACTCTCCCTTCTGATTGATTATTACATTTTCTAGGCCTGGGTAATGGCTTGTAAATAAGACCTCGTTAAACCATGTACCAGTTGAATCTATGACCTTTTCACATCTAAACAAGAGGAAAATAGTTCGGACGCTGTCTCTGATCAGTCAATGGGCAGTATAAACAGAATTAGCATTTGATATATACACATATATGTTCAAATTAAGACAAACTTTTCCTTTTTAACTGGCCATGTGTTTTCCAAACCAAACTGCAAAAGTAGTCCACTGCATATTACTACCACACCTTTGTTAAGGTAAATCAAATGTGCTGGATACATACATGTAATTAATTAATAAAACTAATGATATTATTGACAGCTTATGAATTATCCCTTGGAAGACAGCACATATATACAAATTCTGTACTTAAGCCTATTTCACGCATATGATAACCTACCAGCCCAATGGGTGAAGGATATCATTTACAACAAATAAAGACAAGACAATCACAAGGTGCAATACAAAAATATCACAAAACAAGTTTCCTCTTAGCTTCACACTGACCCAAGGTTTCCCACCGAACTGCCATGTGAGTGAAATAACCTTAAGTATGGCATCAAACCCCAATTTAACAAACAAGCAAACCCAACTGTCAGCAAACATGTTTGGACTAAATCTGATGGAGCGATCGGGATATGCTTTAGGATTATTGTGGTTATCTTTGTCAACTGTTGCCAGTGAAAACATAACTATTCATACTGCCTTAGATACCAGCACAGAAGTTTAGTCTGTGAAAGATTGTTTAATTGCCTTGCTATTGATCATATGTATTAAATAATGTTTTCCGGAATTATCGCCTTGTTAAAGATCCCATCTATGAGATTTTAGTCTGGGAATGATCATTTATATAGCCTTGTAAATGATTATATGTGTGATAGTTTATTCTGTGAATAATTGTTCATATTACCTTGCTAAATACTGCATTTGTGCAAGTTTATTCTGTAAACAATTGTTCATACTGCCTTGCTTAAGATTGCATTTGTGGGAGTTTATTCTGTGAACTGGTTGTTCATTTTGCCTTGATAAAGACTGCTTATGTATAAGTTTATTCTGTGAACAATTGTTCTATTGCCTTGATAAAGATTGCCTTTGTAGAAGTTTATTCTGTAAACTGATTGTTCATATTACCTTGATAAAGATTGCATGTGTGGATGTTTATTCTGTAAACAATTGTTCATACTGCCTTGATAAAGATTGCATTTGTGGAAGTTTATTCTGTGAACTGATTGTTCACATTGCCTTGATAAAGACTGCATGTGTATAAGTTTATTCTGTGAACAATTGTTCTATTGCCTTGATAAAGACTGCGTGTGTGGATGTTTATTCTGTAAACTGATTGTTCATTGCATATTACCTTGATAAAAGATTTCATGTGTGGAAGTTTATTCTGTGAACAATTGTTCATATTAATTATACAATTTCTGGATAACCACTTCTTGTTTTGTGATAGAACACAACGTTTCGATACATATGCCTGTA
>JARFOD010142589.1:0-13017 GCA_031763545.1 Mopalia muscosa
TGATATCTGGATGGGTGTTAATACACTATGACTGGGTGGTGTTATCTGTATGATTGTCAATACACTATGTCTGGGTGATGGTATCTGGATGGGTGTCAATACACTATGTCTGGGTGGTGATATCTGGATGGGTGTTAATACACTATGACTGGGTGGTGTTATCTGTATGATTGTCAATACACTATGTCTGGGTGGTGATATCTGGATGGGTGTCAATACACTATGACTGGGTGGTATCTGGATGGGTTTTAATACACTATGACTGGGTGGTGTTATCTGGATGGGTGTTAATACACTATGTCTGGGTGGTGGTATCTGGATGAGTGTTAATACACTATGTCTTGGTGGTGGTATCTGGATGAGTGTTAATACACTATGACTGGGTGGTGTTATCTGGATGGGTGTTAATACACTATGACTGGGTGGTCACAGTAATTGTTGTGATCCTGGTCACAAAAACTGGGGATCTAATCGATCTGTAAACCCTCTGGTGTATGAGTGTGTCACACGTTGTGATTCTGGCAATCGAGTCGCTGTTTTTTTTTTTATGAGGATTCCCCTTGATTTTTTAACCCCGTTTAAGCTTGGAACAGTGTGAAGTGGACAATTCGTCTTCATATTAGTGAAATACCCTTGAGTACAACATTATACCCCAATGAACAGACCTGTAATTAAAGAAGTTTTAAAAAAATGTCTCCTGTTGAAATTAGAGTCAGATTAAAATAAAAAACTCAAAGATAGGTATGAAAAAGCTCAGGTAGAGCTGGTTACGTTGAAAGCTAAAAGGAACAAAGTATCTTTTTCCTGTATTCCTCTTTTTCAAACTGGTATCTTCAAAAAGGCAATTGGTTTGATGCACAGCTGAAAGACATCAAAGCATAGTCCTGGTGTATTTATACGCTGTAATTTGTCTTGATACGACTGCACAATTTACCCTGTTTTAGCGAATATTACTATATGTAGGCTTTTAAAATGGCACTAGGTTTATAACCAAGCAGGCTGTATGTAAGGCATGGAGGTAAGCCTGCTTCCAGTTTTAATCAAATGCTTCCTGGAAAGACAGTTACGATTTGGGTTTAACCCGAAGTTCCCAGTTTAGGTTAAAAACCTTGATGGTTACAAAATGCATAATCCAGTCTGTATTGTGGCACAGGTACCTGCTGCTTTAAGGTCTTGCTGGACCCCTTGGTCGATTTTCAGAACACCTGTTATATAATTAGTCTCTTATGCAGAAGACTATAAATCTGAACCCTATATATATCCATGTATATGCACCTATTTTTGGAAAGCTTGAATACTAAGGTATAACATATTTGTAAATGTAGTGACAATCCAATTATTATTTCTAAAAATATTGTAAAATGAGTAAATGTCAACAGAAAAAAATAAGACAGCATTTTTCATCTTCTCACGGTGCAATAATGTATCAATAAATTAGTTGACCTAGTAGAATAGTCATTGAACAAGAAAACAATGCCTCATTTTAAACAAATTTTGATTAGATCGATCACAGCTCAAATTTTATCTCTTTGTAATTAGAATTTCGAATTATTTTTTTCACCAAAATATAGGTCGAATACCTAACTTTTTATCCAAGTGATAAAAACAAAATTGGTTTATTTTGAGCCCAAGGGTTCCAACAAGACATTAAAGAGGATGTGGTAATAATTCCAGGTGTCACAGCTTTAAGCTCGACTATACAATGGAAAGTTTGGCAGACAAGTTCTTTAAATTTTCCTTAATTACACGAAAAATACCATGACTTAGTTTTCATGGCTTTCAGGATTGAGGTATGAATTTAGTAGGCTGGTAGATTTGTTTTTGGATTGGGTTTAAGGTTTTACTCAAGGGTATTTCACTTATATGGCGACAGATTGTCCACTTCACAGTGTACACAGCATTATTACGATGGAAATCTGGGATTTTGTTTGATTGGGGTTTAACATCGTACTCAAGGGTATTTCACTTATATGCCAGCCCATTGGGTGAAGGAAACCACCCTCGACACCACTGGCAACAAACAAAGACAGGACGTGACAAATACAGGACACAATACAGACACCACAAACAGATCAGCTTCCTGTTCCCCTATAGCTCTTAGAGCACCAGGGCAACATGAAGATCCCTCCAAGCACCCGCTGGAAATCTTGCAGGAAACCTTGTAAAAACCGCCCCTGCGATTGCGGGAGCTACAACATGTGACTCACTCATATAACTGCTGGTTGACAGGCGCTTGACTCCGTAAACAGTACATTGAAGCAGGTTCAGTTTAGTAAGACTAAGTGTACTCGCTACCACTAAGCCACGGCCGCAGTAGGACGGTAGAACACTATGGCAAGGGATTTAAAAACTTTCATGTGATCATTTGGCCAATCGCGTCAACATACAATTATAAAGCTTTATGTAGTTTTGGAACACTTTCTTCACTGGAAAGAAATCAACAACAAGAATTGAGTACGTTCAAATACATTTTATTCAATTTTTTTTTTCATGAACAATATAGTATGATTTTAAAATTTCTATGATAGGATATGACATTGCTGTAAACTATGGTACATTGACATAATATTCTAAAACAAAAACATAAATTATTCCTTATCAAAACAATAGTTTTTTATACAGATTGTGTAAATCAGCCTAGGAAATTGTCTACCGGTAATTTACATAAAGTTCTTAATTTAAGAGATAACTTATTTATATAAACAGTTAATAAATTACGCATGACATCGAGCCACCAGATTACTAAAAGACTATCCAATAGATGTGTTTTCATAAACTTTATAACAGTTCATAACTATTTTTAAACAGCAGATCTAATTCTAGCACTGCTAGATGGATTAAATTTAAATTACATTCATCTCAGCTAATTTCCCAAGAAATCATTCTTTCCATCATTTATCTGTATCACCAAGTAACATATATATGTAGGAATATATTACCCAACAGTTTTTGATTCCCAAAGTATCAAATCTTAATTAATTTTCCAATCGAGAATTTAATAAAGTACAGTAAATTTGTACACTTACGTAATAAATCAATTAAGTACAAAATTAAGTTGTTGGAGGCTTAAAGATTCAAATGAAATGTTTTTATATGCCCTCATAACTAAGCTAACTTGTAGTTTTGATAAATTGCATTCTTAATTTATAAATAAATAAAATAAACTTTAACTCAACTATTACAGTGACTGAAAGGCTCAATACTAATATATCATAAAAAACAATTTTTTTTTTGATTTAAGAATTGTAAAATTTTCAATGCATTAGATATTTTACTCGTTAAATTGAATACAAAATTAAACTGCATGTATTCCCCCCCCCCCCCCCCCCCCCAACTTATTTTTGTTCTACTCCTTGGCTTTTAATTAAATTATGTTAGAAAACAATGGCACCGTAGCATAAAATCCTGCTCCTAACAGTTTACACAGCTTGACCTTGTTCAAAATCAAATTAACGTAAGCTATACCAGAATATGTGCGTCCAATAGTATAGCATAGGAAAAGTTTTCTCTGGTATTAAAAATCTTTTCCTGCCTAACTCCTCAATCATATAGATGGAAAATATAAATAAAGTGTTCTGGCTTAATTACTTTTTTAACCTGGGAAACAATTTTGCATACTTTTATATGAGTTTATATTATTTTTTTTTAGTATTATTATAAACAGACCAGTAAAATATCCTTGATCAAAGGGGCATAAATCCTTCTGGTCTTGTAAGTAACGGACTGCTAAGTGTGTAAATTAAAAAACAATTATATTTTCTATGTACATGTATGTTGTCAAGCCACAATTTACAACTGTTATTAATTTATGAAATTTTATCATTCAACACAGCTACAGTCCTTGTTAGATGATGAAGTTTGCTTTCCTGATGAAGTTAGATGGACATTAACATTTATTTGCGTATACTATAAGCTCGTATCATACCAATACATAGCACCTCTCAGTACAACCCACACAGTTTTCCATAGCTAACAGGAAGTTAACTAATCAATGTTATAGTTAGTTGTGAATTTTTTTTGTAGAAGCGTTGGTTGATTGATTGATGTGCTCACGTGAATTTCACTCACATGGTGTCCAGTAGTCCTTTTGAGAAAACCATATTAAATATTTGATTCCCGGACGGGTTTCAACCTACAAAATTTTCTGAACAGGTATATGTTCTTACTAAGAAAGTGTTATCCCAAAATGACGAAAATACTGTTACTCTCCACTTTTTAAAAGACACAAAAAATATTCATATTAAATATGTTTGTTTGATTGGTGTTTACATCGTACTCAAGGGTATTTCACTTATATGACGACGGATTGTCCACTTCACACTGTACACAGCCTTATTAAAGTGTTAAACCTCGTAAACCTGATTTTGGTATACTGCCAATGGGTATTTTTGCAATAAAGACCCATTAGCCAGTCTTAATTACAGGAAAACAAAATAGATTGTTAAAGTTTATATATGTGTTAGAGATTTATAAATGTGTATATATCTGCTTGTGTAGGGTCTGTAGGCCCCTATAAAATTGAAGGTCGTTGCTAACTAGCTCCTCTATTTACTGACTTCCTATTAAACAACCAACAGGCCAAACCCCAAATAGAGTCTTTGATACACCACTTTTAAAAATGCTTTCTAAAACAGTATTTAATATGAAAGTGGCCTCGACCATCGGGCCTGTACTGTTGTCCTGCATAACCTCAAAATCGGTCCTCTAAACTTTTGTGATGTAAACCTACATTTGTATTTTCTCCCGGTTTGCTGATTTTTTTACATACATAAATACCTTATAACTTCTATAAGTTGGGACAAAGCCTTGTGGTAAAGCCTATTTTTCTGTCCCAACTGCTAGAAGTTATAGGGTATGCCTTGGTGAAAAATAAAGCAAAATTGCTTTAAAACACAAACTTCATTGATTAGCAGATGACAAACTTTGTCAAAATCAGTGACAAAATGCAAATTTAGACCAAGACTGCAAACAATTTGGGAAACCTATAAATAGGTCCACCTAAATTAAGTTTGCATAACTACGGGGAAATCCTTTTCTGTCCGTTGTCCCTAACAGCACAGGCTTGGACCATGGACAGGTACATTAGTTTAAATGGACTTAAAATTTCAATTAAACTACTGCAGTACACTCAAACACTACGCTAACACAACCATATTGTTTCAATCTGTTGGGAAATTAATGTTCCCCCATGCTAAGTAAAGACAGTTTGGCTGGGCTTGGTGCATACTCCCATTGTTGGAGGGTTCCACACAGGAACAACAGGGCCTAACCAATTCTAAATATACATACTCTAGCGACTTTGTGAAGATGTTTGCTTTTTTCAGACAAATTCACAACGTAACGTTTGAATCCCATAAATTGTGAAAATTGAAATGCTCAACATGTCTGTTGCAATCCTCTGCCAAATATTGTAATACTGCAATCTCCTATATTTTCAGACAAAAACAAGTTGCCTGATGTATATAGCTTCTTACTTTACATCAATTATTTTTTAATGTTTTACATTTCACACAAATATCTTAACCGCACACATCTATCTGTTTGATTCTTTTGACATATATATAACTGCCAATCTCCGTCTTATATTTTTGGACAACACAATTGGTACATGTCCAGAATTAGCTGCCTGCTAATTGATTTAATTTACTTGCTTGTTTTTTTTTTTATGCAAACATTAATATTCCGAAAGTCAACTGAATTCGCTACTTGATGTTTTGCATCCCATAAGTCCATACTTCAATTTGCTTCTTTTTTATACACTGCACTAGACGGCTGCACAACCTTTTATATTTACAGATAAAGCACAGACATTACAAAGGGTCGACTATGATAATTTCATATCTGTCAGAATCCATTGCTGTCCAATATCACCTATACACGGCCCTGAACAAAAACAAAAAAGAGAAATCAATTCATTACTAACTCGTTTGGAAACAATGTTACAAATAAAAAATCAGTACAGCGGAGAATAAATAGCTACCTTCACCATGAACATAGTTCAATTGTGAAGTGTTTTACACTAAGCTCCAAGTCCTCGAAATGCAATTAAATCTAAACGCTATTAGATTGTTTGTTTGTTTGATTGATTGATTGATGTTTAAGGTCATACTCAAGGTTTCACTTATATGACGACAGATTGTCTTCTTCAAACTGTACACAGCTTTATTATGGTGGAAAACCGTGAGGAAACCTTGTGAAAACCACCCCCAGGATTGCCGGACCCACAACATGTGACTGGCTCATCTACCTGATGGTCGACAGACTCCATCAAATGCTATTAGATGATGTCATGTCATGTTGAAGGTGTAACTCTGGTGTCAGCGAATAATCGTCTATAAACAATGACACTAGCACAACTACAATGCAAAGCGTTTCCATAATGTCGAAAAGTTAATTTACCTCCAGTACTAAGAGAGGATTGTTACTATACAATAAACTGCCCTTAGCCAGAGGGCCACAAAATGATTGATTGATTGATTGATTGGTGTTTTACTCCGTGCTTCAGGGTATTTCACCTTTATGACGGTGGTAGATGTGACGTATTGCAACAATAATTGACAATAGCACAACTAAAATGTTAAGTGTTTCCATAAAGTTGAAAAATTTTCCTCCAATGCTAAGTAAAGACAGCATTACTGCTCTTCAATTAGCTGCCCATAGCCAGAGGACGAGAAATGATTGATTGATTGGTGTTTTACTCCGTGCTTCAGGGTATTTCGCCTTTATGCCAGTGCTAGATGTATTGTAACAATAAATCACACTGGCTCAACTAAAATATGAAGCGTTTCCATAATGTTGAAATTTTCTTCCAGTGCTAAGCCTAACAACATATTTACCTATAGACGGAGTATCGACCTCCGGTGGTTTAGGTTTACCCAGACACTGGTTACTGTTTACATGCCGTAACTGGAGCGACTAAAAAAGGAAGATAAATCCAGAAATGATCAAAAATTACAAGACAGTTCATACATTATATTATTGTACCATCAAAGATTTCGCAAGAAAGAAACAGATGAAAGGTTAAAGACTTAACCAAACAATATTAAAGTCATTTACTTAATTAGTTCTTTCAGATGATCCTCAATATAAAATGAGTAAAACAATTTCTTGTTTCAAAACAATACATACATGTACTCAAGGGCATATTTTCAAAATAATAAGGCCTAATGTTCTGTTGAACAGTGTGGTCCATAACCATAGATAAGATATCTAACATGTTACATGTATAATAAGAGGATTAAGTTCCAAATTAACTACCTAAGTAATACACTGTCTGGAGTAAAGAGAGAAATAATGTTGACATTGTCCCATAAGGCAGAGTGATTTGGATGAAGGGATAGGTGTTCAGCTTCTGCAGACTTTTCCAGTGTGCCATTGTGGGCTGCTGCCTGGTGCTCCTTGATTCGCACAGACAGCGATCAGCAACTTTGTCCTATATATGACTGGCCACAATCACAATTAATCTTATAGACACAGCCTTAAGGGTTCTTCTTTACCTCCCCAATTTAATTCATCCCGAATACTCAGTCCTATGGGACAATGTCAACATAATTTCTGCTAACGCAAACAATTGGAAGAAACGTATGCTACACAAGGCGCTAGCGATTCAGAATCTGAAACCTGAAATGAACAGAGACGAAGGACATCCATTACCCAAATTATGGACTGGGCTCTAATATTAGTTACCCCTCCTCCCTTCGGCTCCCCCTCCAGAACTCCATTCACTTCATATTGTAGCTCTATCAAAGGCATCACCACTAACTATGCTATATCTTTTTTGCTTCCTAATATAATTTTCAGGTAACATGGTGTGTATCTTGTATAAATTTCACACTACTAAGTTTGTGTCTTTCTCACAGATTCCCCCTACATCCTTACACATCTACAAACTATAAGAATTTATTTTTCTTCATTTTATCCCATTAAGGTGCCAACCAGATTATTTCTCTCTTACTCCAGACAGTATATTACTTAGGTAGTTACTTTGGAACTTAATCCTCTTACTTCACATGTAGTTAGTTAGATATCTTATCTATGGTTATGGACCACACTGTTCAACAGAACATTTGACCTTGTTTATTTAACTACTTTATCATACTGTTATATAGCTTCACCTCTCCTATTTTTCTTTAGTCAATTTTTCACCTGATGAAGATACAGGCATATGTATCTAAACATTGTGTTCTATCACAAAACAAGAAGTGGTTTTCCAGAAATTGTATAATCACAATACGGATGTTTATCGGATAAATAAGGCAAACCCCAGTCGGTAAATCCTCATGATAGTGTCCAGTTAAATTGTTTTTAGTTCGATCATAATTTTAGATTCCCCGCCTGGATAAGAAATAGTCACTTTGTGAATTTGTGAGAAAATGAGACTACAAACATTCTAACTACTGCTCAAACACAAGACCACATTGTACATAGAGACATAACTATTCTTATTCGGCAGACGCTGTTTTGTACGAAATCATGTCTACCTAAAACTCATCAAGGATGGTGTTGTGCTGGTCTATGCAGGCAGAGAAACGAAAGCAAGAAAAGCGGGTTTGGACATGATAGCTTACAGCTAGACTGTTTGCCAATTTTATCCAGTTTGAGAACATCGCATAAATTTTAATAAACAGCCTTCTTAACTTATATTGCCACAGATGGCGGATGTTTACCATAGTGTTCATCTGAATGAAGAGTGAGGTGCGCTATTGGCTTTTCTCGCACTTTCTCGCGTTACTTGTCATGTGCAGGAAGTCAGGCAACTTGTAATCGTTTACGTCACATGGCGTTTCACCTAGAATAAATGATAATAAAGTCAATGGCACATTTAATGTGTACGACAAGAACCTGTATAATCCATCAACAACATTGCTGACCACACCATACAATGCAAAAATGTTCAAAACATACGCACACGCATTAAACTATCCTGTTTATTATACGTAGTTGTAATATTGCTATCATTTTATTAGACCTACAAAAACTATGCATCGATTACGAAAAAAAATTAATCCTAACAAATCCTGATAACGACGGAGAGGACCGAGCAATAAGCAGTGTCCACTCCGCCAAGACCTGTTATATAAATAGTTTATTGTACGACAATTAAACCACAGATCAATATCAACTGTTGTTGCCACATTCAAGGGCGATCGATAGATGCTTGTGCTTTCGTCGACTGTCCAGGTTTTTGCGTTTCTCCGTGTTTCTTTACAATAAAGCAGTGGCAAGATAACCTTAAATAATTAATGCATACAATGAAGTGGTCAATATGATGACTATTGAAGCAAATGATTTGGTTTTAAATATTGAAATTCCTTAAAGAAGGATTATTTAATTAAATGTTATAAACATGTAACAGTTGTTCATTAATGATGCTTTCCTTGTTGATTTAACTTCTTTTAACTTTTTATGATTTATAGAACGTACGTGAATATACCAGTAATTTCACTATTTTGGGATAACAAAATAACTTCTTTTAACTTTTTATGATTTATAGAACGTACGTGAATATACCAGTAATTTCACTATTTTGGGATAACACTTTTTAAGTTTGAGCAGAATTTCACCCACAGAAACATTTGCAGGTTGAAACCTGTCCGGAAATTGAACGCACGGTTCTCAAGGCTCATGTTCCCAGGGCAAGTATGAAGTCTGTTACAGCCCTGCCACGTTTATCCCGATTCGGCGTTCAGGAAAAGATCAAAGCAAATCGAAATAGAATGAAGAGACAAATTAAGCAAATCTCTCATTTTCCAACAGTGTATCGCCACTGCCGGGAATATCATGGTAGACAGCAGACAAAGACAATAATTTGTTCAAGCCCAAGCTTGACAAGATGTAGAGTTTCACATCAAGCCTCGCCTTGCCTCGATAAGATCCTCAGATATAGGCATCGAATCGCCGACACTCAGCCACCCATTCTTCTGAAATGTATACGGTTAGTCACCTTAAGGCTAGGTAGCGGACAATTCACCCCCTCTCTGATAGGGGAGTGACATCTCTTCAAGCTGAAAGAAACGATTTTACTACAAGCGATTCGGTGCCTAACTCCGAGGGTTGTGGGCTCGATTCCTTGACGGGTTCTAACTGACAAAAGTTTCTGAAACAAAATCATTTTCAAACTAAGAAAGTGTTGCCACTGAAAATGCTTTTAACCTTGTAGATGTATATATCATTTCATAACCTTCTTTTCATTGGCAAATCACACTAAAAATAAGAAATGGTTATCAAGAAATTGAAACGTTAAACCGAAGGGAAAGTGTTGTAATGTAAATATATCGGCTTGAGGTTTCCAAGCAAAATGCTTGTTCGAAACTATTCATTATATTGTATAATCGGGATGGGTTTTGGTATGCATATCGCTTGAATACATCAACGGAAGCTAGTAACTCATGTAAACACTGTTTTTTCAAGAGGACAACAAGCGTCGTGAATGACAAGTTCATCAGGAGACTGGAAAAATACACACACCACAAAAAGTAATTTGAAAGTTCGTAAAACACCCCATCCTCGACTCCTGATTGAACATACCATTCAGGAAGAGTACACCGTTGTTGTGAGACAACAGAGCTAGTGTTAAAATAACCATATCATTGTGGGCATAATTATATGTGGTGTTGAAAAGAAAAGATATGTAGACTTGTGTTAACATTACATGAAAAGTCTGGATTCTTTTTGCTTTTTGTATTTTTTCAGGCACATCTAAAAGTAGATCGTAAACCCGGTATCAGTGCATAGTCCTCTGTCCGGCATTCGGGTGTTTCGTGTTACAATCTTTGATTAAATTTTAGTTTTTTGTCTTATGCTTTCCGGATTCGGGATAAAGGACTGTGATCGATAAACTAACACCCCATGACTAGCTTGGCAAAATTGTGTGAGAGAATTCTTTACAACTGCAACAAATGGGCCCCAAATTGTTTTTTTCAGTAAATACGTGGAAATGTTTTGGCTTCAATTTAATGTTTGTGATATGTTCAAACATTAACTTATCAGCTAACCAAATGTACGATAACCGGACCATACGACGGCCTTTTCCTTTTCTTAATTTCTTCACTGCAAGGTTTCTACTCTGTCGTGCTGTGATCGAAGGTATCGCGAGAAGAGCCTGGATCACGCGAGACTTCTGTTCAAATGTATGTTTATACTGGTACTACTCTGCCAATAAAACCAGGGGTCAACGTTATTAAAGCCCTTGAGCATGCTAAAGATGTCTTTTGGTGCCAAGCTGAGTTGACTCCAGAGTTGACTCCAGAGGCTTATGGCAAGCCGTTTTACTTTTTATTCGATATTTAATGATATCATCAATTTTTTCATCATATCATCAATTCTCTAATGATATCATGAAACCAATTACGATATCTTGAAATGTATTAATCATATCGTAAATAATTAATGATATCATTAAATCTATTTTTGATATCATAAATTCTATTTATGATATCTTAAAAAGAATTAATAATATCATAAAAAGAATTGATGATATTAGTTTCTGGAGGTGTTGTCTCAGATTTTGTCAGGTCAGAAAATAATGCGAATATGTTAATCTGTATGCTAGGTAGCGTTTAGAAGAAAAGACACATAAGAAATTTTTTTTAATGTGCATAGAGGTTTTTGTGATGTCGCAGAAGGGAGCATACCTTGTTTCACCACATAGCCGCCATCTTAGAACATATCCTAAAATGTATTTGGATAGCAATAAATCAGTTCTTTGCCACATATCATTAAATAGTGAGCACAAAAATTCAATTAATGATAACTTCAAAACAATTTATGATATCATAAAATACATGGAATTCATGAAATCCTTAATTCTTTTAATGATTTGGGTTTTGTTAACCCAGACGAAACTTTCTTAGAGAAACAGTTCCCCTTTTATTTGGGAATGATATCATTCAGATGGATGTCTTGGTTAGAGTACCATACTTTCATTTTCTTGTTTCCACATAGTTGAGCACTTCCACTATAAGTTGAAAACTTTCATTTCAATTGTGGTTTGATGGATGTTTAAAGTCGTACTCAAGGGTATTTCACCTAAATGGCGGCATATTATCGACTTCACCCTGATCCTTGTCTAAGTATAGTGGAATACCGGCAGAAAACCTTATAAAAACCACACCCGCAATTGTCGGAGTCATATCATGTGACTGATGGTCGACAGACGAGTCGATGCCTTGAATGGTAAGATTAGAAGGATTAGTAAGCGCACAAGCTAACCACCTAGTCACGCCGCGGGCTGCTTTCATTACATATGCACATATAATCAGGCTGTATTGTATATTGTATTTGAATTATAAATGTTTAAGCATTTAGCTACAATTTTTAAGGGAATATATTTTCATAATCAATATTTTCTTTGTGTTGTCAAAGTACAAAGCAATTTACGAATTGGAACGTGAAGTTCAACAGTAGTTCTTAAAGGGAAAAGGAAAATTTCTCAAACAAAAATGACGGCAATGCAAAATAAATAAAGTGTACAAAACTGCACCTAGTACTGAAGATTAAAAGTGTCATTAAGGTCAGAATAAAAGCTGTAGTACTTTGGACAAAATTATGCAAACGAAGAAACCGACAATGCAGAAGGGAATACTTCAAACAATATGTGTCGAAGTAACAAATAACCTGGCTTTAAGACAATTTTGTGCAGTAATAACTGTGTCCCAGAGTTCATCTGACATTGTTTCTTTCTCTGATGTACGGATATGGGGCTTATAAATGAGACCAGAGGATAGTCAATGCCATGTATATATATATATATATATTCATACATCTCGATATAATTTTGTCAAATCTGATAGGATTGAATCCTGCCTTTATCCTGTGTGCGTTTTAAAAAATAACAAACCAAATAGAATATTCTCTCAGAGACATTTCTATTCAAATAACGTTTAAAACTTACAGGGAAAATACTGAGATTTTGGCTCATTACTTACCATTTATGACTACCTACTGTCCAGTCTTGAGAGAAAATAGGAAAATTATTTCCAACTCTAAGGCGGGCCGATCCGATATTTTGCTTTTTAG
>JARFOD010142600.1:7224-27140 GCA_031763545.1 Mopalia muscosa
GTAGCTGGCTGAATGGAATGGATACAACAAACGAGTGAGGTTGGAGTTGTGTGCGATAGTTTACCTGTATGAGACTGAAAAACAACATCCTAGTAAACTTACCTAGAAAAAGGTAAAGCATAGCAATGTGTAAAACTCTTAATTTTGACACCAGGTCTGCACCGGACTGCAATTGTATCATAACACTACTAACGAGATTTAAAAACAAAACAAAAAAACATAACTTTAAAACGACATCGACATAAAGGCAAATCCAAAACTTTTGATGAAGTATACATACAGAAATTATTTCGGTACTGCTTATCGCCAGTTTGGTAACTATGGCAGCGTAGAGGTGCCACGTTGTGAACAATTTTCTTTCAGATTATCTCCTAATTTGGAGATAACAAGTCCTAATTATGAGATAATAAGTCCTAATTATGAGATAATATGTCCTAATTTGGAGATACTAATTCCTAATAAGAACATAGTACGTCCTAATTAGGAGATAATACGTAATAATTAGGAGATAATAAGTCCTAATTATGAGATATTACGTCCTAATTAGGATATATTAAGTCCTAATTAGGAGATAACAATTCCTAATTAGAATTTGACAGGGCGGCGATAGGCTCTTAAGGGAAGACGATAGGACCTACTCAAAGGATCATTAGTCGCATTGGGGAGAGGATATGTCCCAATCGAGAGACTTAGACCCAATCGGGAGAATATAAGTATAAGTATACTTTCCATATTGGATTTATAGTCTCCTTTTGGTAATAATACAGTCCCGATTGCGTCTAATAGCTTCCCGATTAGGATTTATGGTTTGCCGATTAGGATTTATGGTTTGCCGATTAAGATTTATGGTTTGCCGATTATGATTTATTTGTTTCCAGATTGGAACTTAGTCTTCCTTTTGGTACTTATAGTCTCACTAAAGCGACTTAGGACTTAGGACTCCCCTTTTGTTACTTAGTCTCCCGATTGGGACTTGTTTTCTTCTGATTATGATTTATAGTTTCCTGATTGGGATTGATTCACTCATAAATGGCAACATGCAGACTAGAACCCGTGTGCGGTAGATCTAAGTCAGGATAGTTAATGTTAGGTTCCCCAGTCGTTCGATTCGCTACGAACGCGACGATTGGTCGTTCGTAGCTGATCGTGGTACTTCTTTGAAACGTCAAGTTTGGATACAAGGAGATGCGAGTCGATGCATTCTGTAGACCTGCCTACCCGGTGTATTCTGGAGTATTTTGTACACATTATGTATGTGAAATACACCAATAGGCTATCAAAACACACACAGAATGTATATACTGTGCTATGCTGTAACACAAAATGGTACCAAATACTCATAAATGGCAACTGTTTTAACATAAATTTCTTATATGGCAGACCCGAGTGGGTCTATAATTCTGTCGATTAAGACTTTTAGTCCCTCGATTGAGACATATCATTTCCCTAATGGGAGCTATCGTCCTCCGAGTAGAACCTATCGTCTTCCCACAAGAACCTATCGTCGCCCTGTTCTCTCCTAATAAGGACTTATTAACGCCTAATAAGGAGATAACTTATCTCCTAATAATGACTTATTATCTCCTAATTGGGAGATAAGACTTACTAATTAGGACTTATTATCTCCTAATTATGAGATAATTTTACAGAATTTTTTCATGACGTGGCCCCTCTACGCCGCCGTAACTTTATAATACGCATATGAAATAAAGGATTACATTATATCTGAACCAGTCACAGATGTTAATTTATACAAAGCAGAACATACTCTTCGTTTGATTTTTATAAAACCTGTGATAATGGGGCCAATCATATGAGCCTGGGGCCGTGGCTTGGTTGTAGCGTGTGCGCTTACTAAACTGAACCTGATTCGATGTTTCGTTCACCAGATCGAGTCCGCCTGTCGACCATCAGGTATATGAGCAAGTCACATGTTGTGGCTACGGCAATCGCGGGGATGGTTTTTAGGAGGTTTTCCACCGTAATAAGTCTGTAGGCCTACACTGAAGTGGACAACCCTTCGTCATATAAGGGAAATACCCTTGAGTACGACGTTAAACACCAAACAAACAAATCTTAAAGTTAAAAAATTTCAAGCTTAATTTAAGCCTTTTGTTTTCCATCGAAAAACAATTTTCTAACAATTATCTTAAGGATATACTTTAGTAATGGTTCTCTTTTCTAGATTAACATAATGGCTCTAGCCCTTTCTTCTTCTTGGTTCGGGCTAATTTCTCTTCATTGACAATGTGGCTCTAGCCCTTTCTTGTTGTGGTTCGGGCTATCTTCTCTTCATTGACAATGTGGCTCTTACCCTTTCTTATTGTGGTTCGGGCTATCTTCTCTTCATTGACAATGTGGCTCCAACCCTTTTATTGTGATTGATGATGCGGCTCTAGATCTCTTCTTGCGATTTACAAGGTGGCTCCGACCCTCTTATAGATTGACGATTTGTCCCTGGTAAAGTGTCTTATCTTCAATTTTTGTTTTAGAATTTTTTGTTAGACAATGGCTGTAAGAGAAGGAAAAACTGTTGTTAGAATATCTTGATTGCTATTATGTGCAGCATCTTTGAATCTTTTTTTGTGATCATTCTTTTATAATTAATGTCATGTGTTGTTGCAGGTCATTAAGCTGTCATTGTATCAAACACATTCTTTGAATTGTGATGTAGAAGAGTATAAAAGTCTCTCTGTTAGCTAGTTAAGCTGCAGTTTGATAAATATTTATTGTGAGAAGATAAAGGTACGAAGTAGTGACAGTTTGCGGCTGGTATTTAACAAGAAAACAGATGTAGTCATCTGTTAAGGTCAGGTATCTATATCCAAGTGAGATGTGAACTAGTTGGTAAATCACCTGTGTTTTTGAGGTCAAGGTGTGACAAACGCCACAGGTAAATACTAAATATAGTTCTTTATGTATACATGTATATCTGAGTTACCCATGATAAGTCAGATTTTTTGTTTAATTTCGGGCCATCAGGTACAATAATATAAGCTATACTAGGGACAAAAGGTTGTTGTTTTTTTAATGCAGATTAAGTTTTTCTAGATTAATAGGGTGAAAGTGTGTATAACTGAGATTAAATGATAGGTCCAGACTGTTTATGTATTTCCTTTTGTTGAGGTTTTTTATGGGGGCAAATATACACAATACGCTAATGTTTTTTATTGTAGAAACTTATTTTTAAGGTATTATGAAGTTCAAGATAGGTGTGAAATGAGCTCAGCAATATCTGAGTTCTGTATGATTCAGATGGAACTTGTTCTAACCAATCATGAACAAGTTTTCATCAGTACAAATATTTTAATATTCGCTCTAATAAATTTAGCACTCTCTGGCTAAGGGCAGTTTGTTTGAAAAGTAGCAATGCTATCTTTACATAGGGTTTATAACTTTATGGAAATGCATCACATTTTGGTTATGCTAGTTTTAATTATTGTTTTAAATGCACCCCTGTTATATAAGTGAATTGCCTTTAAGCATGGTGTAAAACACCAATCAATCTTGCATTGAAATGCTGTCTATTGAAAGTCAAATACAAAATAAATTTGGACTGAAATTTTACAAATTGAAATACATGAAGCATTTGTTTGGTGTATAAACTTATTTACAGATCGCAAACAGAAGTTACCATTTACAGATAGACGTTGTGATACATCAGCCAGTTTTCAACATGATTCAGTCCATGATTGGCTTTTGAACTTTTCATACTTTCTCTTTCAGTACATGTTGACAGGTGGTCATAATGTCCTAGTTGTTTGTAACAGAACTCATCAAGCCTGGGAATTGTGTTGAATTGCTGTATTATTACTGGCTTAGAGCTTTTACATATGTGCATAATAGAAAGTAATTCCAGATAATGGCTGTGTGTTATTGTAATTAAGCCGAGGGATTTAATTGTTGAGATCAGTTAGATTGGTGTCTTTCATTGACTGGTAATTGTGTTGTCTGTGTCACTTGCTGAATGGGAGGGAGGCATGAAGTGGTGGTGGGAAGACACAATGTTCACTGGCTGTTATATGGCAGACAATTCAACATAAACAGTAAATTCTCTATACATTTGTTGAAGGTTTTCATCTATTTCAGATGATAGATACACCCATTGTGATGGCACGTCATCATATAAGTGAAATAACCTTGAGTATGACGTTAAACTTCAATCAAACAAGCAAACAAACAAACAGATGATATATATACATACTTTTAGAAAACATATTTTCAAAATGTAACATTCTTCTCAAAATATTTTGTTAATGAGTACCAATATTCAAAGTTTCGCTTAAAAAAAAATATGCCTAAGCTGATTGTTAGGATAATGTTTTTAGAGTGTAGATAAACCATATTACTAGAACGGCTCTCATTACATGTATCTTATTATAGCTTTTACAATTGTGTGAGATCAGTTTGAATATGTAAAGTTACCAGTACCGTGAATAATGCCAATTGAAATAAAAAGCCCCATAATTTATATGGACATTTAGAGTATTTACCTGGGTTATTAGAGATTGCAAGTGGTATCTGGAGATCCAGGGGGTTTGTGTCCATGTTTTATAAGAGAGTGATTACTGGACTGTGGGAGGGTCAGTACCAGACACCATTAACACAAGCTCTAACATGAACAGGTAAATAATCCAGTGTCTACCCAGTCAGCCACTGACATAACCGCATGGGGGGTGGGCCAGGCAATTCACAGTTTATTCAATGGCTTTTAGCACAGTACTAAATAGTGACTTGACCAGGTACAGGATTTACATCATTCATTTGTATTGAGTGTTCAGTTTTACTGGCATGTCAGACAGACTCAGACACCATAATCAGTTTACTTATTAACCCGAAATACATGGAGGATAAAACAGGAAATACAATGACTGTGTACCATCTCTCAGTTAAACATCAGAGTCAGTAGATCTTTAAACTCCCAGTAAAAATCGCCAGTGAATTAGTAAAGTGTGACAAAAGATTAGCTTTTTGGGATAGTCAAGCTGTACTGCCTTTTCATATGTAAAATAATAGCCTTTGGGGTGTTAATGTTTTCAGGTATGTCTATGAACAGTATTTCAGCAGGGTTTTCCACTGCTGCGAAGAAGCGTTTGATGAAATTTCTTGATGATTTTCAGTTGAATGTATAAGTTTATCAACCAATGTTTCCGCCTGTAAAATGTCCTATCTGATCACAAATGTCACTAACCTTGGTGTTTCAAACTACACACTGCAGGTGATTCCGACAGGTATTTGGTGTCAATATTGTCAATTACAAACGTTTCTGAATGCTAGTCTCTTTTTTGGCTTTGTATCCTTTTTACCTGTGCAGTTTGAAGTTTATTCAAAGTATTGAAATTGAGTTTTACCCCCCAAAATAGCTTTGATTAATACTGTATTTCATGTAATTGTTAATGAGGATTCAATTCAAAATAAGTGAATTATAAGCGTTATAAGCTGCATGTACTTGACAAATAATCTTTGCACCATTGTATCCGGGATTATGCCAAAATTATCCAAAAATTATTATGTAATTTTATTTTCTCTCTGATGTAGTGTGTATTTTGTGGATCAAAAGGGTCTACACCTACGAGATTTATGAGTAACAGGTTATAGTCACTCCCTGGTCCCATAGACCAATATTGTAAAATTTATGAATGGGTGAGGCTCATTCATAGGACTGATTGTAAAGGCGCAGAGTTACCTGTCAAGTGCACTGCAGCGTGTTCATGAATTACATTGCAGGTAACCTCTTAATCCCGTCACTTAGTTGACTGGCTTACCTGTACAATAGGTAGACATGTTAAGTACGCATTGACCCTCTTGTAGACCAATCACCTTTTCCTGGTATAGTATCAAGAGAGAATACCTGGGGAGGTAATAGGTAGGTGGCCACAGAAGACATAGCTGGTGTTCACCTTTATTAAGCTGCTTGCTGTGTTTACCTATGCAGGGTTACCCACTGTGTAGACAGGATTGAGAGGTGAATCCCCCCAGGTGCTGCTCTATATGCCATCCACATTCCTTACTTCAGGCTGTCTTCAGAGGTGTGCTGAGTCGCAGAGCAGTCAAACCTCCTATCCTGAACAGTTTAACTCTATAGCAAAATTCTGGATGTATAATTACTGGATTATTCAACTTTGTTAGCATCTATGTTCTGCATGTAGTGATATCTGTGTATTTGAACTGAGTGGACAGGCTGTGAAGTTTTGGCCTACTTTCTCAAGTTATGTCTACTACATGACGACACTACAATCATGGCAGCTCAGCTTTGTGTCACTGGTGAAGAGAACGTTACACTAGGGTTCTAAATTCTTATAAATATGAGCTTTAATCAACAAATTTCCACTGGTTTTTATAAAGGTAGGTCACAACTTCACATGTGTAATTTCTTTACGTATGACAGGTGTCCCGTAAAGTCTGAGATCTGTGGGTTATATTTTCATGTGTTCTGTTTACCAGGTTTTGTATTAAAAAGCTATCTGAAGTGTACATGTAACTGTATTTAGTTGCCAACTTTAAACATGGCTGAATTTTGGGTTTTAGTGATAATTTTCATCAGAGTCTTCGACATAAACTTTATTCTTCTCATTTATTAATCAAAGCAATAATTTTCTGACATTAATTTCATCCTTAAATTGAATTATATATAAATACATGTATATTTGCTTTTGCATTTAAACTGTTAGGACATGTTTCACTATTGGTATGTCGTATTGGTGTAGTATAATAGTATTGTTATAGTAATTAAAATGTAGTATAATGTATGTGACTCGATCTCTAACAGAGTTTCCTCTACTGAAACTCTCTCTTTAATCTATACCAACATCTTAAATTATCCCTGAAATCACATGACCATCGGGATAGAGTTTTGACCACTGATGATGATTTGTATCGTTACCTGGTGACACAATAGCTGAACAAATTTGTTGATTGACAGAAATTGTTTGGTTGTTCTATGAAAGGCACATTATAAACTGTAAACTGTCATTTTCACGCAAGTTCATGCAGTTGAAACAGCATTTTGTCTTGGTAATCGTTAAACAAACACAAAAGACTTTTGCAATGAGGAGTATCCTCTGGAAATGTCAATTATTAGATTATTGTCAAATGTTGCCTTGTTAACAGACATTTAATTTAGTGTAAGGACCAGAAACTTCTTTTCTACAATGTATAATGCATCGGCGAACAAGCCGAACATTAATGTATACTGTAACTGTCAGACACTCCCAGTTTGTACCTGTATATTTGGTATCCGGGTAACAGCTGATATTGATAAAACGAGGCAATACAACAGTCTCCTATAGCTCATTTAACTTTCACAAAACTAAATATTCAAATCAATGCAACTGTCACACTGCATGAGGTTACACTACAACATTAATATTTCAGTTGATTCTGACTATGTGTTAACATTATGAAAGCACATTCCGTTGTATTTCATACTTAAATGTTCTGTTGACTTTTGAGAATCCTAAAGTTAAGGCTACCGTTAGACTGGCGCAAGCTGTTGAGTGTTGCCCTGCTGCTCTCTGAGCTAAGGGGCAACATGAAGCTCATATGTTTGTGATGCCCCTGTATAACAATCAGTGATTGTCCTGTATTAGTCCACCTTTTTTCTTACCAGTGGTGTTGAGGGTCATTTCCTTACCTATTCGGCTGGCACGCAGTCATGTGAGTGAAATAACCTTAAGTTTGACCTAAAACCCCGGTAAATCAAACGATTAGACAGTTACTGGCAATATTAGCGGCTAGGGGCGAATATGACATTTTTATTTGAAGATTCGAAGCTTATTTTGTTGTCATTTTTTTAAATTCCACTGGTTGATGAAGTTATGCACTAGAAGGTCTAGTATTCTGATTAATTATCAATCATTCGCTTGTGAATCTGATTAAACCGAAACGGCCATTGCTGACATGTTAAATATCATTTCACCCCAGTGCATGGCCAAATCTTGCCTTTGGAGATTTCCGCTTGTTAGATGTCATTTATAAACTGGACATTGCTTATTGCAGTTTGTTTAGGAGAGTGGCGCCTGGCAGTGTGAAGGCAAGCGCCTCTGATGCGGAGATTACATTGTGCTCTATGACATTGATCTGACTCTCTGATCAGAGCCATTTCGTCGCTATCAGATTCCCCTGAGTTAAAACTATCATCTCTTGTTAAGTCCGGAGCCGTTAGATTTGTAAGCGATAAGCCAACATTATCAAAACCCACGCAATCTAATTTCAGAGGATATGGAAATTTATGTAATATCAGATGCGGGTGTATTTATATGGTACAGAGCGACTACACTCCTGTATATTGATGCCTTGTATTCGCCCACTTTTTTACCACACCAGTAAAACCAGTCTCTTGTTAGAGTTTTGCATCAGACAAAGCTGTACATGTATATAAATATCGGAACATGCTAAATAATTAAAGATTTGTAGTAATGTTTAATTAAAAAAACAAAGATGTTTTGTTACAAACTTGTATTTGCTATCATTCAGCACTCGGTAAAAAGACAAATTAAATGTACTATATGCACCAGCAAACTATATGTTTTAACCGTTTGTAAAACAATAGGAAATTAATGAATAATGTAGAGTTAAATCAATCAATCACTCCAGGTAAAAAAAAGTGAGAACGAAAATGTCAACAAAGGAATTTTAATTACAATAGCATTAAAATCATTTGTTCTCTTTTGCTGGTAAATAGAATAGGTTTTTAAGTGCATTTCTCAAATTCCATAATGTTTAAACTGTCTATGTAGTCTGATATGATCTCAATTAAGCTAATTGATGTGAGTTATTACTCTATATTCAGCAACTGATATTTCCCTCAAATTTGAGACCGCAAACAAGCAAACAATTACAATGTACATATAATTTTGTGAAATTTGAGATAAACAATCAAAAACGTTTCAAGTTACCTATAATAGGAAAGTGACATTAGTCATACACGCTAGCAAGACTGGGTAAGACAAAAGTGTTTGATATCTATGTCTGTTTATTATAGGACAGTATCTTTAGTTTCATCCATGGTCACACTCTACCCAACTACTGGGGATCCCATGAGGTGTGACCCATATTTGCTCCAAAGCAGAGGATAAGTTTTTCTCTCCTATAAGCACATGTAGCTCTGGTTGAATAGTGATCATTTAATGGCTTAGTTGGTTGGTTTTGTCAGAGTGATAAAACCAGTAGAGAGGGTGTCATACATCATAATTGCTATTTACCAATTGCTAATTCAGGCAGAGGGAACTTTGTATATACCTAAAACAATTTTGTCTGTCAGATTGTCATTAGCCTGTATTATATACATATCAGCTCGCTATATTATAAGATGTGAAGTGCTGTGGATTGCTATTAACATGGGTACTGGACCTGTCACACATTGGTTGAGGGCTTACACTTCAGAGAACAGCCTGTCTGCAAAGGTTTCTTGCATGAACTGTTTGAGGACATCTGTTTAAAGAAATAAATTCTTTGTGAACTGTGATAAGTCATGAAAAAAACTTTCCTGACATGTCTTTTACACTATTGATCCATCATAACAATTCTGCTCTGGTTATTTGTATGAAAATGAAAACTGACCACAAAGTTTTTTTTTGCAGATGCTGATATGATTCGTAACTTACGAGTGATGGATACTCCACCAGGGGGCGATACCTGTCCTGTTTGTCATAAACCTTTTGATAAGGGGAAGAAGCGGCGCTTGATTGACACCTGTGGACATGAACGCTGTTACACATGTATGTTCAGTTCTGACCAATGCCCGCTCTGTGAAAATGAAGGTAAGTCTCAATTTCTGTTTCATCTGATTTGAATCTTGTGTTACTTTGGACTGGGTAGTGAACAAACTTTTTCACCCCTCGATGGTTTGCTTCAAAGTTTCAAGACAGTCTGTAGTTTTATTCTTTTAGTAAAGGTTTAATTTGCTAATAGAGTGCTTCAATTATTGACTTGCCGTAATGCCTCATCAAATGTCAGCCTAGATTTCGCTTTAGTTTACACAGATCTTCATCCTTGACAGGTGTGTATAATCAGCACTTATGTGAGCTTAATTAGTCAGACCTAATTGACTTAGGATCTATTTATCTGAGTGTCAACATTGTCTAATTGATTAACACCTTTTTCTCTGGTCAGTTTTCCGTTTTTCTGTTACACTCTGGTTTTGTGGGTTTCGCTCCAGGTATCTCTAGTCAATAGGGATTGTCCACTTCAAAGGCGGGTTACAATAAGTTTTGATTTGTGTCTACTTGTAAACATAATGCATCAATCATAGCTAATTATTGTCATCACCATACTTTGAATTTAAAAAATATTATATTTGGCTTTAAATATTTTTTATTTAAAACCAAAATTAAAAAAATGTTTCTGGCTTATTTTGAGAGGCTATACATGAGGGTAGCTCATGGATGTAACTATAATTGTCAGAGATTTAGTTGTGTTGTCCATATGTTGTTACTCCACAGTATTTTCTGCAAATTGTAATAGAGGCTGTCAAGGGAGCTAACTCAGTTGAGCCAAACTCTCATAGTTTTATTCTCTCCTTACTTTACAGTGTACACAGCAGAGAGAACGAATGGTAATCATCTGAGGCAGAGCAGTGATTCTATACTGCTGTCTTCATACCGACCAAAACTAAAGACAAATGGTCATTTTACCACTTACATGCAAACTCGTCAGGATTCCCCAACCAGCCCCCCAACCAGTCCACAGTACAGTTTAGCAGGACCTCTAACTCCTATACCAAAAAGAAAACCTTCTTATCTACCTGTCAAAGGTAAAAAAAAAACTTCAAAATTATCTTGTATCTGGTATAACTTCTGCTTTGTTTTCTAGTGCTTTTATAGTCTTTTATTAGTGGGTTAGATTTTGCTTTAGGCCCACTTAGGCAGGCTATATATAAATGTATACATGTATAGAAAATACTTCAGATTGTGAGCCATATGTCGTGTACTATATCTTTGAATTTAGTAAGTTTTATGAATTCAGGTTAAGTTGTAGTTAAACATTTTTAATTGAGTCTAACACCTTCATACTTGTTGCATGTATTGGCAATATTATGGGTATCTGAAGATGAAATTAACATGTAAATGAACATAATCAACAACCTTATTTAATATCATCTTAAGCTCATTGGAGCTAGGATACTGAATCACTTCATAATTTACAGCCAATCACTCGCTTTTATTTACCCATAGTACTTTGACTAAGGACATAGTAATTTGAAGTGTCAGCTGTTTGGACTGTCAAGATAAAACAGGTTCATCATGATTATGTAATTGTTTACCATACGCCACTTTTAAAAAAGTGAAATAATCTAATCCAACATTAAGCTCCAATGAAATAATTAATCTATAGATATTGAGACCCATAGTGTTTTTACACCCCTTGTTTGTAACACAACACAGCCCTCTGGGTAATGGTAGTCTGTTTATAGATAACAATGATACAATGATGTCTACTTGGTTCTGGAGGAAAATTAACTTTTCAACATAATTAAGACACATTACATTTAATGATTGTGATATTATTAATAATTATTGTTGGAATACTCTGCCTTCATGTTTGTGAAATACCTTTCAAGCATGGCATAAAACACCAATCAAACTACTCATCACTTAATTCATACACACATTCCCGATGCAGACGAACTTTAATCTTATACCTAGTTTCTTTCTCACTGATCTTTCCCCAATGCACACTTCTGAGGTTCGAGTTTTGACCTCCCGTATATGAAGGAGTCACACGATGGGGCAAACTTATAACTGATTTTCTTTCACACATTATTTTTACAAATCTTATGCCAGGTTTCTTAGAGACCTTACTTTAGCAGAAGGTCCATAAACCATGCCTGGCTTGTAAGTTCTTTCATGCATTACTTATCTGGAAAACGATTTTATCTTCCACATGATTATTTTCTAATGTACACAATGTATATACTGTATGTACATTTTCTTTGTAAAGTTCCTTACAGTGTTATCTTACATATTTGTTAGTTGTTCTTACCATGTGTCCGGAAGACACTATTTGTCATTCTGATCCATTAGGTTTGTATTAACTGCCTGATTCACCATGATATCAACTTTAGGCTATTATTTCTGGAGGGAGTCATTACTGAGTAGCAAAATCAATACAGAGCACAATTACAGCCTAGTTTATGTGAGTTTAGGAAGATAACTGGGAGTCGATATGAAATTGATATTCACGGAGGCAGGCCTGGTATGTTTCAATCAGTTCAATAGGTCCACGTTTTCTGCCTGGTTTAACCCTCTCTTTATTACTGTGTGAGGCCATTTAACTTGAAATGTCACAATCACAATACCCGCGGTGACGCTAAGTCTGAATACTCTACCCCTCTACTTCCGCTTTTTACCTCCAATCTCACCAAAATAATCACAATGAATTGTTTGATATGGATGCTGTGTGGCGCTTTAATTTAAGGTCTTTAACACATGGTTGTCAAGGAACACTTTTTTAAAGATAAACTGTGGTGTTAGAATTCCAGATATAGTTTGTTTGAGCAGTAAGGGTTATTGACTCTGATAAAGTGTGTTTACATCCTGTTAATATGGCAGGTAATGGTTAGAAACCATTCAACATGTTAGGAACAAGGTTTATTACACTGTTCTCTTGACATTTAGTTCCTCACTAAACAATGGCGGCTTTTGTTTGGAATGATTTATCTTGCCTATTACTAATGATCTTTAAATATAAGATTCTATTAGAAGTTTCTGGTTGTTTCACATTGTCTTAAGTGGAATTTATTGTGTAATCCCAGTAACTTATTTTGTTTTATAATACTCGTCCAAACAATTATCTCATAGCAAATCACTAGCTTTTTCTCTTTAGTATACACAAGTGCTCTGTTTAAAATTTAGATAAAGGACTACAAGTTACATAGTTGGTGGGAGGTTGCCCTGATATCATTTACATCTATGCCATATGGAAGTTAAGGAAATTATGCAAATTTGACAAAAGAAGGATGTTTTTCTGTCCAGAAATTATTGTATCAAATCTTAATATCAAATTCAAGTTATTTTTTTCACAGGCTTACAAAATATTTTAATATATATATTTTTGAAAAAACTGTTAATCGGCTGAATTAAAACCATGATTATTTTAACTTATTTTAAATTGTTTATAATTGTTTATAAAAAGAAAGTTTTATTTAATATAAAGTAGATACTTTGTAGATAGCATGTTAATTACTATAACAATACTGCGAACAATAAAATTGTTAACAAAATATATGTTGCAAAATGTAACAAGTACTTCACATTTATTGTTGGAGTACATCATCACATCACATTATCATAAAAGTGAAATTCATGTAGAACAAACATCATCAATCAATCAATCAATCAATCAATCATAAAACCAGTATTGTGATTGTATTGAATTTTGATTGTGGCCAGTGTAACATGATGGGGTTGGCTCCTGGATTTAACAGCCTAAATAATGTGATAAAAACTCCTATCAAAGAAAGTATATAACAAGCAAATCAACATTCCTTTTCTACATCACATGGACTTCTATATTGACCAGTGTCTGTTTCATTTGTTAACAATACCTGAGGGTTGATAGTTGACGAAAGAAAAGTTTAAAACAAAATTAAGTTTAAACTAAAAGTGAAGGTTAACTTTTAGTTTTTCTGTTTCTGAAACAGATTTTGTCAGCCTATTTAACACAAAGAAGGGCAGGTTGCAGAATATTTGGTCAGCTGTTCTAAGCCTATTTCCAAAGAAGATCTTAAAATTGTTTTCACCCCTATTTTGTTATAATAGATCAATTTTATTTGTGGCTATTCCACACTTAAGATTTTTGGAATGTAACAATGGTGGTAGAGTCTATGTTAAGTGTGAAGGGGTAGCAGGGTGGGGCTTGTTCCCTGTGGCATCTAGCCTTATCAGTGATGGCAGCTTTTTAAGTCATTCAGAGGATCAACAAAGGGCCAGTATAGAGTATTGATTTTCTGGCTGCAATCCCGGCTAGTTGTATGGCCAATGACTAGTCCTTGTGTTTCAACCCAGTCAGTCCAGAATGGAGCTGGAGAAAATTGTTCTTCTACACATTGACTAGGTACCAAGCCTATGGTCCTAAAACTAAACTGGGATAGCCTGGACTACTTACACCTACAACCCAGGACCAATGGTGCCTCTAGTAGTTTAGACACACTGCCAGAAGTTATTATTGGGAAGCTTTCTCCGACAGCCTATCCATAACTGGGAGACTTGAAGAGAGCATATGGCTCTATGCTGACAGTCTGTGTTAGGACTCGTGTGTTCAAATGGTTATATGCCACTCCGCTGACTATTGTGCAGAAGTTGAAGCAGTGTTCACGTTGTTGGAGAGTGAAGCTATTGTGTCAAGTTGAGGCAGTTTTCACTGTAACTGTATTATGATGGGAAGTTTTCTGGATGGTCATATTCAGTTTGATCTTCTATAAGTTTAAGAGATAAATTTGGCAGCTATAGTAACCAAATTGAAGCAATAGACATTGAAACACGTGTTAATGTAGCATAAAGTAACTGATGACATTGTTGGAGAATGTGCTGTTGTTAGGGTAACGGACAATGAAAGTTAATTTGTTTTGTCTACCTTAAACTGATTATTTCATTTCCCAACTATGTATATGGCAATTGTCCAGTTTACCCCTTCCTTATGAGTCGAGAAATCCAGTATACGTCGATGTAACTGGATGCTGGTACACTGCAAGTAGATACAATGAACATTAGCCGTAAACGACAGTGAATGACTTATGTGTAATTATCAAAATGACGGTATACATGGTTCCAAGCATCCACTGTTTATGTGTTGTCGGAGGTTGTCCTCTTTAGAACTCTGAATACAATGGAGTATAAATTCAGAGGTAAGACACAATATTTTTACCGTTATCATTTACATGGTGCCAGCTGTATAGCTCATCAATTATTATAATCAGTATTCAGTTCTGTTATTTTCTTTTCTTACCTCCGTTCCTTGTTTTGATGAGGATAAAACTTTTAGTTTTGAGAGAATTAAGCGCAGTCCCAATTTGCTGTTAAATGCTCATAGCTACATGAATACCTTAACAATGGGGCGTGAGTGTGATTATGCCTTCCTATTGTTTCTACCAAGGTATTTAATTAACATAGTCAAATGTAAACATCGGTGTCAATTCATCATGAACATGTCAGTTTCTATGCTGTGAAACCAGGACAGGCTATTGTTAAGGTAACATGAAGTGACCAGCAGCCTTTACTGGAATGCTGACTGGCCAGCTTAACTGACCCACTTTATCCACACCATACAACATTAATTTTAAACACACCCCTAGTAATATGCCTTTTATAGACCTGGGTCATTGTTGAGGGTTGAATAAAGAACAATTTTTTGTGCATCAACTGTTTCTGTAATGGGCGCAATTACAATCCAATTGTACAGTACATCTTTCATGTGTTTCATGGCTAACTGAGATTTTGGTTGCGACAAAAAAAAAACATTTGAACTAGACAGAAATTAAGTTTGCAAGAAGCTATAAATGCCACATTTTTGAAAGATAAGTGTCTGGTGGAAGGGTTCCTTTAATTTGTGTTTCCTTTACCCATCGACTGATGTGTACAATTAGTGAAATAACATCAAGTATGGCGTAATACCCTAATCATTTAGTCAATTTAAATGCTTGTGGCTGGTGGTTGTCAGCTGAGAGTTTTGACTTAAATCTGTGTTCTCCATAACTCAGACTGCACAATTAGTTGACAATGTTGTAGCTACAGGTATCTGTGTCATTGCGGTTAGAGGTAGTTGAGAGTTCTGTCAGGTGTCACAGCTGATAAACATATTACTGGTGAGCAGAGGTGTTGAATATTGCACAGGTATGTCAAGTCAAGGATCTTGAAGAGTGAAGCTCTATAGTGTCGAGGCTAATATAGGTTTGTTACACAGTTGTCTAATGAAGGTGCAATACCTGTTGTTTCATAATATGATGACACAACTTAACACCTATGTGAAATTTAAGCCTATTCAACCTCCGGCTTGCAAAAAATAATAAATTCATATATTCAAGGGATTTTGTTTATAAGACCTGGGCCTCGTTCAGTCGCAGATCGTGGATTGATGTTCTAATCTTTTTTCATCATTTTGCATTCACCTGCTGTACTTGTGCATGGACCATGGACAGCTGTTGTGTGTCAGTGTGTAATTGATGTCTTGTCTTGTCTTATACAGTGTTGTGATTATATTACTTAGCTAAAAGTAACTGAGTGATTTCGAGATTCATGGGGCTACATCAGCCTGTGTCAGGTGTCAATTTGGTTCAAGATTGGTTTTTAGAAAATTAATCTTTCTGACATTTGTGAGTAACACAGTTCTTATAATATTAGAAGTACACTGGTACTCAAGTAAGGTTGTCACCTGGAATTTCTGACCTCATTTAGCCGACATTCTGGATACCTGAGATTCTGGTAATGGAAAGGTAATCAGACCAAGTGAGAAATGACAGGTGGAATTTACCTGAGAATACATGCTTTAGTGTTGTGGATATGTAGATCATTCAGGACCTGTTTTTTGATGTTAGTATTTAGCCGGTATTTAATACATTGACTTAAATTGATATACAGCTATTATATTTGTAATGCTTTAAAACTGGTCCACTTGTACAATGTATGATAAATATATACAAGCATTATGTCCATCAACTAGGGTTTACATTTGTGATGAAGGTCTTGATAGTTCACAAAACAGTATTCAACAAATATCAGTTCATAGTTCGAATAAGGGTAGATTTCTCAGCAAGTATTTCAAGACAGTTCACAGGTAGTCGCTTAAGGTAATGAAAGAGGAAAGATCAAGTGTAACTTAATACATTCGCATGATCTTGTTCATCAGGCTGTAAGAAAGCACTTCAACCTACAGTTAGTACGGTCAAGTTCAGATTCCATGTACTTCAAGGTAGGATGAGATCCTGACACATATAAGAGATATTCCAGACTGGGTTAATCTGTCCCTGTTGGGAGAAGGCTGGCTGTAGTTTAATGAGACAACATGACCCATGAGACGCTTCACTCATCAATAATTTAAAGCTTTATTTGAAAGCATATGGTGTGAGACTAAAGGTGAACCCAGGGAAGCTTGACTTTCAAGCCTCATATATTCCCATGTTATCTCTGTTTTATCTAAAGACCTAATAAAAATACTTTATTGGACTCCCCATCTCTATATTTTATAACTCAAGATACAAACTTCACAGTCCTAGTTAACATTGGCCTACATCAAGAATCATAGTGTAACTTGGTGTAAATTGTACTAAAAACATTGGGAGGTATGAACGAAGCAACTTCATACACTTCTAACACAGGTTGCAAACCTTTGCTTGGCCACTTATGAACCAAAAGCTATTTTGCCGCATGTATTTAAACTGTAACTGAGATAAAAAAAACTTAGCAAGAAAGAGTTAGTATGTCTGATAATTACTTGTAGACACCAGATATGTTAACATGGTATATAAGTTGCATTTTGTATTTGATTTGCTATGTACAAAGTAACTTGAATCTATCTGATGGTTATATACAGGTGATTTTGGTTAGCCTATCAGGGTGTTCCAGATGCCCCTTGTCTGTATCAGGGGGCTGGCTGCAGGCTTGTATTCAGTACAATCTGACCAGCCCTGTGTCCCCAGCTGTAGTGGATTATACTCTTTAAGACCAGTTCAACGTGGCCATCCATATTGATGTAAAGATAAACCCATTGCTCTTCAATTCTGAAACAAGGCAGCATTTTAGGTAGTATGGGAATGCCTAAAGTCCAGATGTACCCAGGAAAGCTACATACAAATCTGAATCAGAGATTTATCTGGTTTAACTAAGTCATGAATAAACTATATGAACAATGAAAAGAGGAACTGAACAAAATCAAACTTCTTTACAATAAACATTATGGGTCTTCAAATTAAGATACACATCAGGGAGGGCCTCAGGGAAGAACAGTTTTTTAAAAACTGACTGAGTTTATATATTGTATCCACCCTCGCTAAATAAAGTTATACATATATCAATATATCATATTTTGTTTGACTAATCTGGTGTGGTAATCTTGTTCTTACTAACATGTTTGTCATAGATTTATAAACAGACATTAATGTACCCTGTTTATATGTGCTGTTAAAGTTACAGCCTTAATGTACCCTTCTTTTAGTTCTAATGAATAGATTACCATCTATCAACTAGACTTGCATCCATATTTTGATTGGTATATTTCATTCAACATCCTTTAAAACCTTGTTTATTCCAATCCATCATGATGTAATCTTGTCCACCATTAATATTAATGTCTTGTAGATGGACAAATAAACGACAAATACTTGATGTATTGGTTACAATGTTTCACACATTCTCCATTTTGTTTTTTAGTAATGATTCAATGCCTCTCCTTCATGTCAATTTAGGGACTTGGCATTCAGAAGATTGATATATTGTTTGAATGAAAGTGATTGGTCTTGGGTTTTGTGTTGAATGTTATTTCTCTGGCCATCAATAACCAGCTGTATTTCTATATAAACATGTAATAGAGTAGTTGATATAGTGCTTCTGTTTCCTTTTAACATTAACCAGTACCCATAAAACACACAGGACTTCCTCACACTATCCTAACTGTTGCACACCCATATTTTTTGTTGATTACAAAAAAATATGTTATTAAGTAATTCCTGAACTCTACTATCCTAGTATCCTATACTAGTGGGCAGTTGGAGGGAGTTACTGTTGCCCTGATGTTCTCCAAGCTAAGGGGCAAAACAAAACCAATGGTGCCTAAGATGGTTTACTTTTCCCATAAAGCTATCACATCATTATATAAGTGTGGCGTAATACCTTAATCAAACAATCCCTACTCAAGTTTTCTTAATTTTTTCTTTATTCCACTGTCCTACTCCTAGTTACATGTATCACATATCACTGTCTGGTAATGGCTTTAAGGAATCAACCAGTTACCAATCAATCAACTGTCGCTGGCTTCCCAGGTTAAGCCCATTCCTGTTCAATGATCAGGCCAAGAAAGACTAGAGTATATACAATTATCTATTCCAACCTATGAAATATGAAATCCAGCCAATCTGTTACTCCAGTGCTCTCATAGCTGAGTGAAGGGGGATTCCTGTTACTCTGGTGCTCTCAGAGTTAAGGGAGGGTGATTCCTGTTACTCTGGTGCTCTCAGAGCTACATGTAAGGGAGGGGGATTCCTGTTACTCTGGTGCTCTCAGAGCTACGGGAGGGTGATTCCTGTTACTCTGGTGCTCTCAGAGCTACGGGAGGGTGATTCCTGTTACTCTGGTGCTCTCAGCACTAAGGGAGGGGAATTCCTTCTGTTACTTTGGTGCTCTCAGAGCCAAGGGAGGGGGAATTACTGTTACTCCGGTGCTCTCAGAGCTAAGGGAAGGGGGAATTCCTCTTGTTACTCTGGTGCTCTCAGAGCTAAGGAAGGGTGATTCCTGTTACTCCGGTGCTCTCAGAGCTAAGGGAAGGGGGATTCCTGTTACTCCAGTGCTCCCAGAGCTAAGAGAGGGTGATTCCTGTTACTCCGGTGCACCCAGAGCTAAGGGAGGGGGATTCCTGTTACTCCGGTGCACCCAGAGCTAAGGGAGGGTGATTCCTGTTACTCTGGTGCTCTCAGAGCTAAGGTAGGGGGATTCCTGTTACTCTGGTGCTCTCAGCACTAAGGGAGGGGAATTCCTTCTGTTACTTTGGTGCTCTCAGATCTAAGGGAGGGGGAATTACTGTTACTCTGGTGCTCTCAGAGCTATGGGAGGGTGATTCCTGTTACTCTGGTGCTCTCAGAGCTAAGGGAGGGTGATTCCTGTTACTTTGGTGCTCTCAGAGCTAAGGTAGGGTGATTCCTGTTACTCTGGTGCTCTCAGCACTAAGGGAGGGGAATTCCTTCTGTTACTTTGGTGCTCTCAGATCTAAGG